>CAKNWT010260804.1:3589-17122 GCA_932066315.1 Andricus coriarius
AGGTTTGCGCCGAGTTTTATATAAACTGAAAACTGTCACAAAAGTGTAAAATTCATATCCAATTATGGTTGCTCTCTTCTCTTCCAAGACATATGTAAAATTCTGGTTACTGTCAAAATGCCGTAAAAGGGCCTCAAAAAAACAGAATATACAAAATCTAAGAATACGGTAAAAGCAAATTGAAATTAACTCAACTATTGTCCCGTAAACCCCATTTAAATATTATTTCTATCATAAAGCCATCACGATTAAAAATCACAAAATTGTCTTTCCTTTTAAAATAACTAATTTCGGGAGATTGCATTTCATATTAATAAAGAGCGAAAAAAATTCCGTTACGTAGAATGACATAAACGACTCGCAAGAGAAATTGTTGTCTGAAACGGTAAATTACACTGTAATGGTGGCGGTAATTACTAATCGGTCGCGTTTTTCTTTTAGCACATTGGAAAAGTCACACATACACGCGCGTGAGTAGTTGAAGGGTGAAAACGCGCCCCTTTCTAATTCGGGAAGCTACCGGCCTGAATCGAGGGCTGTAAAAAAAATTTTTTGGCGAACACTTACGGGCAGTTGAAGTGCGTGAGTGCGTGACAGATGTGTTCCTCACGGAGTGCGAGGCTCGTTTGAGGATTACGGAAAGGAGGTGCCGAAGTCTTACGGCAAGCGAATGAACGCGAACATATGTGTCCGTCCGTCTCAAGAATCGAGATTCGAGCCTCGAGAATCGAGAATCGACTTCTGTCTTTATTCCTACACTCTCCTTCTTTTACTCTCCCTCTCTTGGGTGAGGCAGGCTTGATTTAAGTGCTGAACCCATTGATGTCAAATGAACCTGGAGGGGAAGGTTGGCATATGGATGTGCAATGAAGTGCTTCATTTGAATAATAGAAGAGTTGCTACTTGCGATGGTATAATGGATGCTGAGTTTAAAATGACGGGCTTTTTTTAGAAACGTAATTATAGGCGTTTCAAATAATTAAATTAAGGATGCTGAATACGCGTACTTTAGCAGGGTGGCCACTATTCTTTTAATTTCTGTCTCGCGACTTTCTACGGGTTCTTCTGATAAATATTCGTGATTTATCCCGGTATAGAAAAAATATATACTCGATGAGCATCAGCAAACCTTTTTGCAAGAAATATGATGACTTTGAATCATACAAACGATTTAAAAATCCTTTATAAAAACAATTTTGCAATATTATGTTATAAACGTTTTTGAAACAATAATTAGTAATTAATAATTTCTAACTGAAAACGTCTGGAATAAAGTATATATACCGAGAACGATTTGGGACAATTAAATTAGAAAAAGGAGTCGAATAATATTGCGTAATTTCTAAGTCGAAGCGCTAAAAATTAATTTTTTTTTCTAATTGAACAATCAAGAAATTGAATTACTTCGGATTGAGATTTCGAAAATAGGACAATGTCAAAACATTAGAAATGGAAAATTTTAAGATTCGAATTTTTGAATATAGATAATTTAAAATTGATAGGAATTGAAACTGTATTATTTATAATTAAAAGCGTTCAAAATTAAAACATTAAAAACTTGAATCTGAATCATTTTAAATTCAGAGCAATTAAAATGTGACAATTTGAAATTTAAAACTAAATTGAATCTTTCAAAGTCAAAGCATCTGAAATTCTGGAATTTTCCATTGTTATCACATAACAACATTATAAATTAACATTAAAGCTGATGAGACCAATTATTTTAAATCACAAGATAAATTGAATTATTTAAAAAAAAAATTACAAATTAATATTAATTTTAAATGGAAAACACTACAAATGAAAAAATTTCTACTCTAAACAAATTTTTAATTACCAAGAATCGTGATATTAACACTTTTTTGTACTCAAACACTTTAAAATTTCAACTATTTTTTATAAGCAAATTTAAATCATTAAAAAAAATTAATAAGTTTTAAATTGCTAATTATATTTTCCAAAATTCAACCAATTAAATTTTAATTGCAAAATTAAAAACTATGAAAGAAAAAAATAAAATATTCAGCGTTCAACATGAAAATTCAGAACTCTAAAATTGTACCCATTTAAAATTAACGAAATTATTCAATTACTGATGCATCAATTTCAGAATGTTTAATTTTTATATTGTTTTATTTTAAACTCAATTGTTAATTTTTTTAATTTAAAATCTTCGTTTATAATTATTACACATTCTCGAAATTTTCTAATCAAATATTTTTCAATTTGAAATTATTTATTTGCTTAAATCTTCAACTCAAAATCGGAAAATTTTAAGATATTACATTAAAAATTAAAAAAAAGAATGCAAAACAAGATTGCTGTAATATGATTCCAATTTTTTAAATCGTACAATTTTAAGCTTTTTAATTCGAAATTGCTTTACATTTACATTTAAAATTATTAAATTCAAAACTGACTATTAAGGCTTTTGATATGAAATTTTGAAACATATAATTGCAAAATTGTCCTGACGTTTTGAATATTTGACTTTGAAACCAAAATATTTTGAAATTTAAAATTCCAAATTTACAAAAATTAATATAAAAATTAATTAAAGAATAAACTTTATTTGCAAGGACTTAAAGATTAAAACTTTTAGAATTGCGCATTTAAAACCATAATTTTACATATAAATTATAGAAATTTTAAAGACGATAAATATATTATTGATAAGTATCATATAATCTGATATCAAGTGACATTAAAAAAGACTGCATAGATTTTTTCACTAAAAAAAAAAATTCAGGCTTTATTCCGGTTTGTACCCTAGAAATTATGTTTTGGGGCTGCCTCTTGAGTATTTTTACGAATTATAAAAAAAATTGTAAAGTCCCTTTCAAATAATGCAATATTTTTTGTTTTCTGATCCAGCTGAGTGATTTTTTTTTTGAACTTTTTTTGAAAACTTTTTATTTTTGTATAATATCTAGTCCTCTGCACGTCCTTGATTAAAATTATAAAAAGAAAGTGTGAGATTATGTATATGATATATATTTCCTTTTACTTATGGTAGAAACAAATGAAGGTGAAAAATGAAAAGATATACTATGAAAACTTCAAGACCATTAAAAAAGTGTTATTAGATACATAAATACATATTATATATAATAAAAAATTGGTAAAAATATGAAAAAATGATAAGATAGAGAAGCGAGGGGTCTCTAACTCCATTTTGATGTCTGATAATGAGACCAGAATAGTCTCCAAATGTAACACTAGGTTTTTGTCCGTAAATATAGTTAATCAAACTCTTTTTAATGATCGTCAAGTTGTCGGAGTGTATCTTTTGATTTTTAACTTACATATATTCAAATTGGACGAAAATGAATTAAAGTAGATTGTATCGTCTTTAAAACTAAAAATGAAAATTAATTTTAACTCCCATCCAACAGAAGTTGTTTCTCATAGTAGGCTGGTTTTTATGGAATTTTATAATAGCTCGCTCTTTTTATCAAAAACTTATTTATCACACATTATTTTAAGACTTTTAACTATTTACTTTAATGAATACAAAATTCATCGGGTTTTTTATATTGAAACAAAGCACTTACCATAATTCGATAATTCAATTTGTAAGAAGAATTCCATAAAAAGAAGCCTAGTATGAGAGCTAAAATTAATTTTATTTTTTATTTTTAGAGATGTTTTAATCTACTACAATTCATCTGCATACAATTTTCATGCTGGATGTGCAGTGAACAAAATATTATGCAAAAACAACAAGATTTACAATTTTTTCGCTGAGAAATAAATTTAAGAGGACATCAATTTTGAATCGCTTGCGCTAGGACATTTTTTTTTAATTTTTGTGAAAGTTGTTAACTTTTTATTCTCTCTTTAGACTTTTTACGTGAAATGCAACAGAAATCTATAATTTAAAAAAAAACTGATGTCTTCGACAGAATTTATAAAATCTAAAGTGGAGCACGATTCCATTGAAGTTACATCAATTCAAAGTTGCAAATACTAAGCATTTTGCTCCTGTTTTTGTATAAGGGATGCCTCAAAACTATTTCTTAATCAAACAAATCTGTCCTGGAACCGTTTTTTGTAAAAAATAAATTTTTAGTTTCAAGAAATCGAAATACCCCGTTTTTCTCGAAAATAAGCGGGATATGAAAAAAGTTAAGAGATCAAAACGGTCTCTTGTAAAAATTCACACATAAAAACCTCCTTCATAATAATTTTTCATCTTGCTTCGTTTTCTTAAAAAACTTCATTTTTTATATTAAAAGGTGAAAATATGATTTTCACGGTTTTATACCACATAAAAAATTAGAACAGAAAAATATTATTATTCAAATTGTCTGAAAATAGTTTTTTATTTTTAAAATGTTATCAGCTTAGCATAAAAAGTTTTTAGTGTTAAAAACATGTGGCTATAGTTACAGTCCTAGTTTTTCTACTTTAAACAATTATATCGAAAACAAGAAATAAGAAAAGGAGAAATTCAAAATTATATAGATATCGAGTATATCTCACTTTTCGTTCGAGAAAAACTGAGAATTAGAATTTTTTACATTCTCACCTTTGGATAGAAGACGTTTTAATCCAACCGTGGAAATAATCAATATGATTCACATATAAACTTTTTTCGAACGAAAAATTAAAGGTTTCTAGCAGGAGGCATAAAGATTTTTTCATATTCGGTAAAAATACTCAGGAGATATCCTGAAAACATACTAACTAGGTACAAACTAAAAAAGTAAAACTTGGTTCAGAGCAGGCATAGAATCCAATTCAAAATTAAACAATTTTTAAAATGATTTATAAAATTGACTAACACAGACCCGATGTTAAATGGTACGAATCTTGAAGGTGAAATCTAAGCGTGCTTTATAAAAAATTGTTTAGGTTAAAATTTTTCATTTAAGAAAATTTATACGGATTTTTGTGTTTTAGCTTTAATTTTGGGTAAAAATGGCAATTCTTATCGAATCCTAGTGATCATGTCTGATTTTATTCCCTGAAAGAGACAATTATGTTTGGCTAGATTCACATTAATTTTTTATTATTTAGGAAAATTTTTTATCAAAAGATTAACTATATGATTCGTAAAAAAATTTAATAGATCTAAACTAAATGAGATTATTAAGAATCTTTCTAGGAATAAAATGAGCTCTTGAGAACTAATATTTTTCAAAAATTATAATTAATGAGTAAAATTGAAGCTAATAGACAAAAATCCATGTACATTTTTCAAATAAACAATTTCAATCTGAAGCATTATTTAAAGGTCGTTTAGATTTCTTCTTTAAAATTCGCAACAACTAATATTAGGTCCATTTTCGTCGATTTTACAGATCATAATAAAGTTTGGATAAATTTTGAGATTAACGGTACGCATTGTACATCCTCAATTTTAGATAAAATCAAAACTCAAATTCATCTTGAATATCCAACATTAAAATCTAATAACGAAATTATTGGAAATTTGAACAATAATTCCTAGTAAGATTTACCAGTGGTCCAAATTAATTGAAGTTTCAACTTTTTAAATTTCTAAGCATTTTTTTATTTATAGTCACTTCAAATCGACTGTTCCATACCATATAGAATCAAGTTCGGATAAGTCCATATAAGGTATCAAGTTTCAGTTCTTCATATGAATCAAGTCTTGTTTTTTTCAGCTTGATTTTTGGCTATAAAATAAATAAGCATACCGTTCGCTGCAGCACGTAAAAAATATTTCCAAACTCTACTTGATTCATGTACAATTGTACAATACAGCTGAAACCTGATTATTTCTACGGACTCACCTGAACTTAATTCCATATTGCATGGACTAGTCGAAATAAAGGAATTGAATTGACATTAAATAAAAATTCAAATTCTCCTTTAACGTCAAAAATTGAACTCTAATAACGAAATTTGTAGAAATTTAAACAATTCTTAGTAGAAAGTTTCCAACTCTTAAATGAAATTAATTAACATTTTTCCCCAATTATGAAGACAAATACAAATACAAATACAATTACAAAAATAAATTAATTTAGGTTGTGATTTTTTTAATTGTCATGGATTTTGTTATTTATAGTTGGTTTATTCTTATAGAAAGCCAATATCTTCGCGTTTAGGGAGGAAAAGATTGATTAATTTCGGGTAAAATCGTCCGAAAAAAGTAATTTTTTTTAACTTGGAGATTCTGCCCGAACCTCGAAAATTAATGGAAAAACTTGTTCAAGATTTTTATGAACTAAGTAGAAGTAAAACTGCCCATGGTTTGGGGAATATTTGAGGGTTAGATTACTAATCAATTTATATAGACGATGTTCACTCAAGGGTTTATTTCCGAACTTTTTTACATTATACATAACAAAAATGATCTCAATATAAAAAGTAATAGAAAATAATAATAATAATATTTAAATATAAAATTAAGGGGTAAATTTCGTCCAAGGTGTGCAGTTTACTGAGAAAAAAAGTTGGAAATGAAATGTCACTCACGATTGACATATTTGACAGTGACACTGTAAAAACTTGCATCTCTACAATTTTTTGAAGATAAAATTAAATAATTAATTAAGGGGTTCACTTTGAAATGCTTAACTGCTTAAACTCAAAAGCTTGAAATTAAGCTAAGCTGTTTTTTAAAAAACGATTTGAATTTACCAAGAATTGATGGGGTCCAAATCAATAAAAAAAGTCTTTCTAATTCTTTATAG
Source organism: Andricus coriarius (assembly GCA_932066315.1). NCBI lineage: Eukaryota > Metazoa > Arthropoda > Insecta > Hymenoptera > Cynipidae > Andricus > Andricus coriarius. The sequence continues at coordinate 10,258 of CAKNWT010260804.1, forward strand.
TAAAGAAATTTCGGGAAAAGAATAGCATCTTTAAAAAAATGTATGGACCGGATATCGTAATGAAAGAAATATAAATTAGAATTAAATCGAAAAAAAAAAATTTAGTCCTTTTTATTATACTTAAATAGCGATATCCAAAATTGTTCGAAAATTAAATTAAATTTTAATTACAAGAGTAATGTCATTAATAGCAAATTCACTGATAAAAGTTTTTTATTAATGAGTTATGTAATTTAAGTGACTTATCAAAACCAAAAATTTCCTATCATTTCAAATAATTTATTTATTACTATCTTCAACTTTTCTTCTACAAAATGAACACTGCTACTAACATATAAAAATGAATTTATTCCATAGTAGAAAAAGATATCATTTTTCAAGTAATGTACGGAATTAATTTTGGAAGGAGTGGATTTATGTGATTTCAGTAAAATGTACAAGACACATAATTTATAGAAGTTATTATTCAAACAATTTAATAAGTAAATTTACAATTAATGGAATTTTTTGAAAACAAAATAAAATTAGTCGAACATTTCGAAATTCAAATGACCTTTTCAAAATAAGTCATTACATTAGCAGAAAAAAGCCCGGGTACCACCGGTACCCGGGGTACCTGTAAGTACCACATTTTTTAAATAAAATTCAAATCTACTGTTTATTTTTTCTAAATATTGAAAGTACGGTGTTAGATTATTTTTACACACCACAAGTCACATTTTGTTGATGAGGAAAATAATCTACTAACTTCAAGGATTTGCATGTAAATTAAAAAAATTCGTGTCATTCATACTAAATTTACTGGAACTTTTGCAATAAAAATCTCACAGAAACTGTTACACAAGTTCCAGTCAATTTCTCAATATCTCCAAATTCTGCAGGTCAGATTCTGTTATGCATTTTTAAAGTGAAAAGAAACGAAACTAGAATTTGCATTTTGCATATTTTTGAGGATTTCGGAAAAAACGACATTTGCCAACTCTCATAATATTAGCATATTCATAGCAGCTATTAAGTTTAATTTTTGGTAAGAAATGACTGTAGGTGTATAACTTTTAGAAAAAGTTTTTCAATAATTTTGATTCCCATTATTCTATTTCCGATTTTAATTTTTTATCAGAAAGTAGAAAGTTGAAAACTTAGTTATATGAAAGAATTTATTTTATACATAATACGAAATGCAACGTAAGCATTTTCTTAGTGAAAAATATAATTATTCAACAGATTTTTTCAAAACACTGTCAGACTTTTAATAAAAAATAAATCGAAATTTCATCAGAAAAAGAGAAAGACTTCATCATGCATGTGACACTTAATCCAAAGAAACTGTTTTCCGCGTTTTAAGCAATTATTCTATTTTGCAGCAATCAACTTTATAATCGTCTTTGTTATTGCGGTAGTTACTCATCCAATCTGGAAAGTGAGAGCTACATGTTGCATCCAACAATTTTCGTTAACTTAGTGCAAAAGGAGAATTTCCAAGCGGAACAAAATATAAAAAGAATAACAAAACATGCAATACTAGTGTAAAATTTAATTAATTATTTATTTTTAAGACAATCGCTATGAAATGAGTGATAAAATTGATTCCATAACTTATTTTTGCAAAGTGAATTTAGTATTCCATAATGTTTCAAAATAACCAAATCAAGATATATGGTAAACATTATTGACCACCTAGTTTTTCTAGGTCAAAATCAATTAGCTTCCAGTCTTTTTTTTTTAGAAAATGCTTACCAGCTCTGACCATGTAAGAAGAAATTCAAGTTAATCGGGCAAAACTCTCCTTTCACCTTGACAATAATCTTCAGATACTGATGCCAGGTGCTCCCAACAATAATAAAGACTGGTAGTTGAAGAAGCATTAAAGAAATTTTCCTTTCGTCTGAATTATAATATTTTACTACTTGACAGCTTATTAATTAATAAAAATTGCTAAGGTCCTACAAATGCTTTTCTCAGTTTTTAACTAAATTCTAAACACCTTAATTTTAGAAGAATAGGATGAGAAAAAGTATAACTCATCCAATGTATCAATATATCATCCAATATGTTTCACAAAAATGATCACCTTTTCTGATTACATAAATGCAACAATTTTTGAAAGGTAACGATCAAGACTAACCTAAATTCAGAACGAATAATTAAAATTTTAAATTCTCGTCCTTTTGCGAAATTTGAATGCATCTATAAACCTCTATTTATGACTAAAAAATATTCTACCTGAGCGTTTTTTGTAAGTTGTTACCTAATTTCTCATTTCTTTGCAGGAACGTCAGAAGCGATTCTTATAATTCCATGTGTATCCTCAACCTGACCGCTCGTTAAGGACAAAAAACAATTGGACAAGAATTACATATATATTTACTTCAATGTAGAAAGTTTTTTTCGAAGCCGCGTGACCTTGACCAAAAGTATTTGACTTGTAATGGATAGGCTATTACCAAACAAAATTATAATCCATAATATTTTTAAACAAAAATGGGAACGTTGTACGGATTAATGAACATTTGTCATTAGGAGTTATTATTGGGAAACAAAAATAATTATTATTTTGATTCAAGACTGATTTGCAATGTGCAACTATATGATGCATTGGATACTAATCTATTTCTAAGTACTGGTTGTCAAAACTATGATACTATTAATGATCCTTATTTGCTTTTCTCAAATTTGTTAGCATTTGTTTATTAATTTGATATATATTCCGTCAGGAAAGTTAATAATTATTATTATGGTGATCTTGAAAGTTACTTTACTGCATATTTAAATATATAACTTTATGGCTAAATGTCTCACTTTTATTCCCAAAATTGAAAAAATTACATTTGTTTGGCAATTCAAATATCTCAACTTGTGGTGCCACATAGTGTCGAAGAAAGGAAAGAATACGTTGAATTAATCAGGCAACTTTCTTTTGGGAAAAAGCAGTCACGTTTCACATGGATCGTAAAAATTATATAAGAGCTTTTAAACAACAAGGAAGAGCAGAGAGAAAGATTTATAACCCTGATCAAAAGGTCAGATATCGGAAGTCACCAAGTTCGATTCCGAACATGTGGTCTTAATGGGCTTATATCATCCAAAGCTGTGAGGCAGTACAGTTTGATCATTAGTGCATTACACTCTTAAAAATTGCTTTAACTTTTCATTTGTTTATTAAATTTGTTAATACAAAATTACTGTGAAGAAATGGCAATATAGTTTACTGAAGCATAACTGGCATGTTAAATAAAACACGTTTTAAAAAAACTGCCTCCAACACTAAAAAAATAGTCAAACTGAGCATTTGTTTGAAAAATCTGTTTTTAACAATTTATTACATTTGTCATGAAATTGATATATATTTTACTAAAGTATTACTGGCAAGCGTAAAAAGTACGTTTAAGAAAATGTAACTTAAACTCTTAAAAGTTGCTCAAACTGCGCATTTGTTTATGAAATTTTTGTTTAAGAGACACAAAATTGTCCTTAAATGACAATATAGTTTATTGAAGTATCACAGGAAAGTCAAGCAAAGCAGGTTTTAACTAAAAAAAGTATCTTACGCTGTCAAAAATTGCTCAAACTGCCTATTTGTTTATAAAATTTGTTTATAGCTATACAAAATATTTTTATTTTGTAATGTTTTTGTATTATATTAAATTGAATTGAAAACATAAATCACTTCAAAAATATCCAAAAACAATCAAAAATTACCCACCATTTTTATAATAATACAATTTTTCATAAAAAAATTGTTCATTTATGATAAATTATTATGTTATGCTTCGCGAATGATTAATTATCGTTTATACACTAACATCAATTATCTTGAATTAATTAAGTGTTATTAAATCAACTATATCGCAAATTCAGCCATTTTTCCAAATTTACGTTTAAATAAGGTAAAAAAAAATCTTTTCAAAATCGGCCTTGATCGTAATTCTAAACGGATTTAGAAATTTTTCTGAAATTATCGCCATTAAATTTCTAAGAAAACTGTCGAAGCCAATTTTTTAAATTATTATTTTTTATAATTAGTTATTTATAGCAAAGTGGGGCAAAGAGGGCAATTTTGGCATACTCAATTTTGTTTATCTACAAACAAATAAATAAATAAACGTGCTATGTAACACATCTAATGCGGATATAATTATAGAACATAAATAATTTATTTAATATTATCTATCAAATATTCAATCTTTATATTGTAATTAGAGCTAAATATGAATTTATGTAGGATTTTGTTTATTTTCGTGCAGAAAAAAATATTGAGTGCGTAATACTTTATGCCATTAATAAAACTCATGTCATTTATACAAGTAATCTCGCATTAGCTTTCAAAATTGATTTTTTATATTAAAATGTACTATATTGGAGTTGCTAATTAAATTGAGAATAACAGTTAAAACTATTTATTTTTGATGATATTTATTGATTAATTTTTAATGCTATAAATTGAAGAATGAAAAAAAAGTTAATAAATTTTCAGAATTATATATTATAAATACAATTTTTGGAAATCTTGAAAAATGGAAAAAATTACATTAAAATCTTCAAGATACTTTATTGAAAATTGTAAAAATCTTTTTAAATATTCTTTTAAGATTAATTTTTCAACAAAATTCACTCTTAGTTTTTCCAGGAAGTTTGATATAAAAATTTTATTCGTTTGAAACCTTTCGCAGTGAAAAGAAAAATCTTCTACATTTTTTGTTCGCAATTTTCAAAAATCTACATTTTGTTTTAAATGTTTTGATATCTTTTCAAGTTTTAAATCATTTTGGAATCTTTTCAAAACTTCTAAATATATCTTAAGCTCCTCGAATTTTTTCCAGATTAATAATTGTTCAATTGTTATTTGTAAATCAAAAAATTTCTTTAAATATTTTTTAATATTCTCTTCAAATTAATTTTTGAACATAAAGAATCATAAACAATTTTCCCAGCAATCTTGAGAACGTTTGTTTATTTTCTTAAGACCTCAACATTTTAATTCGAAATTTTCAAAAATCTGCATCTAGTTTTTCATTTCTGAAATATTTTCAAGTTTTAAATTAAATTTAGATATTTTTAAATCTTCTAAATATCTTTTAAACTGATTTAAATTTGTTCCAAATTGATAATTGTTTAATTGTTATTAGAAATTTGTTAGATATAACAATTAAAATTGCAACGTTCTACGTTTAAACACAATATTTTCTCTCTTCAAGAATCATTGTGCAATACTAGCATTCTCGATTAGCAATAATGGAAGACTTTATTCACAGGAAGACGTATTAATTCTCTTCACCTAAGAATTTAAGCAAATTCATAAACTTTAAGGTAAACCTCACCTGATGCAATGAGATTAATTGAAGGAAGAAATTCTCCTCAGGAAATATTATAGTGTAGCAAAATAATATAGCAAAATAATTTTTTTAAATATTTTGTTCCTAAAAGTTTTAATTGGCAACTATTGTTGAATAACAATATTAATTGAGAATGGTCACTATCAAGATACATTTATATAACACAGGCCGACAAAAATGAAATCTTATTTGTACCCAAAGACCGGAAAATGTGACCCGAAGGATTTTGGTATCCTAAAACCGAATCCGTTATCCAAATTTTTCCTATATGTCAGGTTTTTGAGATATCCTAACCCAGAAGTGCAAAAATTGTTATTTTTAGCCATATTTGAGGCAATATAACACGATCAGAAATTTTTTGTAAAAACTACTAACGCCATCGTTTAGTACTTGTTTTTACCTTTCAGTTACATTTTTAATCATCTCAAACCGATTTTTTTTTGTCCGAAATATGACACACTAACCATTTTAGTTTCTCTTCGCCTTCTTTGCTAGTTTTTCATTATGGAACTGAAATGGTTAGTGTGTCATATCTCAGACGATGAGGTTAGCAGTTTTTACAACAAAATTGCCGATCATGTTATGTTGCCTTAAATATGGCTAAAAACAGCCATTTTTACACTTTAGGTTAGGATATCTCGAAGACCTGATGTATACGAAAAATTTAAACAACGGAATTGTTTTTAGGACACCAAAATCCTTCGGGGTCACATATTCCGGTCTTTGGGTACAATTTTTGACGGCCTGTGATAATCTTTACTAGAAAACCGCTTATGCAGACTTAAAATTGATATAAATAACTTTTTATTTAAAATATTGGTAATAAAAATAACAAATGCTAGTGTATGCCACACTTTCTTCATGAGATATAACCACTGAAATCGCTGCAACATGATTTAGCAGAAAAATAATTTTTTCCTGGTGGAAAACGATACATTTTTTAACTTGTTTATAATGTTGTTATTGTCAATATAAATATTTAATATTTATATTTTTCTGCAGTCAGTTATTATAATTTAGAATTAATTTGAAACTTGTTTCATGAGAAAAACAATACTTTGAAAAAAATACAATTTGTTTTATTTGGATATTTATAACTATAATGCTCATTGTTAAATAATGGTTATTTTCCATTTTCGAGCACCATATGAAAATAATTGCTTATATGAATTGTTTATTATAATTGTCTTAAATCTGCAACTGAATATTTATGTTTGTGAAGAGTATATCTGCAATAATTCTGATAGATAGCGACTTCTCTTAAGCCTTATCTTTGAATAAAGAATGATATTCATAAAATGTCCAATTTTAACGTTCTATTTGTTTAAATAATAAATTCCACAGAAAATAATTCAAAATTCGGGCCTGAAGTCTGCCTTAATTAATCCTGATATTAAAAAAAAAAACATCGAAATCGGTCAAGAATTTTAGGCTGTACACGGAGAAAATTTGTGTGTTAAATTTTACATAACTAAGTTCGGTAAACGGAGGACATTACGGCATTATATTAAAATTTCACTTTCAGTTATGTA
>CAKNWT010260817.1:7036-19070 GCA_932066315.1 Andricus coriarius
GTGTGGGTTTTTGTGTGGCGCACAGCGCCCCCCCCCCCCTCACTTTCGCTAAATATTTTCATATCTCCTTTTTGCATTTGGCGCTTTGATTATGGGACAAGGATGAGGACATTAATCCAAGATTGCCCTGGGAAACTTCTTGAAAGCTTTCTGGAAAAGTTTTGTTCCAATTTTTTTGTGCAAAATGTGATGCACTTTTATGAACACATATAGCGGAATTCTGGGTGTAAAAACAGAAGCTATGCGCAACCGCATAGAAAAAATCTGCGCACAATTAATCCTTAGTTGAATACCGTCTGCTTGAAATATCGGACAGAATGTGGATTCCGAAAATTTTTTCCGAATTCTGGAATCAAGCCAAAATACTGATTTTTGTCTCAACATATCAATCCGTTGATATCCGGAATATGGGGAAGATATATCGAGCTTTAGTATTATCTATGAGAACCTTAAAGAAAAACTGATGATGTTCTACGATTTGTGGTGTTTTCGTTATGATTTCAAGGAATTTTAAAGAATTTCAGACGATGTAAGAAATTTTATAGGATCTAGAAGTATTCCAATGATTTTAGGGCTTTTCGACAATTTCTAGTGACACCTGAGAAATATAAAAGGTTTCGAAGACTTTAAGGATTTAGAAATATTTCCAACCGTATCAGGGGACTTCAAGAGATTCCGGAGGAGTTTGAAGAATCCAATGAAATTTTAAGCAATTTTGAAGATACAAAAATACAATAAATTTCTTATAATAGCGTAAAAATTATGTTAAAATCATTACAAGGAAATCCTTATACGCTTTTACTGATTTTCCTATAATATTTTCTCGTAAGGGTCCAGTCTGCACAAGAGCAACTATTTGGAGGCACTGGCTAAAGTAGTTATGATTCTTTTTTTATTTTACAGTAATATCCTATGAAATTGCATGCTTCAAAAGAGAAAGAGCCTACAAAAATAGTGCTAAAAAAAAGTTTATAAATAGAAATCCGGCTTATTATACTTTTTCGAAGGTTTTTCTTCAAAAGATTGAGAACAAGGTTCCATGTGTGTAGAATATTTTCTAGTTCAAGAGATTATTAAAAGGTTTGAACTGTATATTAATGAAGACTTCTGTTATCATTTTTTGTTTGTAATACATTTACCTTGATGTTCCGCAGGTTTACTTGTCATCCCAAAATTTGAGAGAAAGTCCCTTTCTTTGGGTGGCATACCTGATGATATATCTGTGAAAAGACAAAAAAGATTCATTAATTTAAAATGTTTAAGATGTATTAAAACTGCTAAAAACGTAATTCGATGATTTCACATTATTTTGCAAATTCAGTTGAAGCCTGTCAATCATTTGGGGTAGTCAAGCAAAAAAATACGAATAACTTTTTTGAATGTGAGTAATCTCATATCTCAGCATTAATTGTGAAATCGATGTTTGCCAAGTAATTCTAAAAGATATCTAAAATGTTTTATGAAGAACAATTATAAGTTAAGCAAAAGAACGCGATTGTGTAAGATTTTGAACTTTATTTGCATAATGACAATCAACTTGTAAATCGGCTGCGTCACATCTACGCACTTAATATATGTTGCCTTACTTCAAAATTACAATCAAAATTTAAAATCGTTAATCCTAGCTTTTTTTGGTTTTTTTCTATAAGAGATTATTTTTCTCTAAAATGTAGAAAACGTCAACAGCTTAGAGTTCTTAAGAGAAAAATTTCATGTTTTGGCTTTGAAACTTAAAAATTTGGCGAAGAGAGATCAAACCTAATTACTTTACAAAAATATAAAAAGTAATAATAATTTATTTTTCACATACATACCAATAGAATTAAAAATGACATCCAAGGTTAAAACCAGAGTATAAAAGGACCTCATTTTTTTCAAAATGTAGTAAAAATTGATTAACGCAAAATTTTCAGAGCAGCGTAACTAATAAAAATTCTGATGTTTCATTTATATATACTCTTCTGAGATATTTCTGGTTTTCCCCTTCCCGAGCAAAACTCCTATACAAGGATAATTTTCGAGCTTGGTGACGTCGAAAATTTTAATTGGTGTCACATAATTTATTCAATCGAAGTCCAACTCTCGCACATGTATCATTATTTCACTTTAACGTATTTACATTATTCTACCTTGATAATCTCAGAGATTTTAATAATGTGTAAAGAGTTTTTTCTTCAAATATTTTTGATGTTAGCTATGAGTAATTAACAAATAGCGATAAATAACTGAAGTATTTAATTTATAGTAATGTAGTTTAATTGTTATTTACATGTTTTGATTTTCGAGCCACAAAAGACTATTAATTTCAAATAATAAAATAAAAAATTGATTTATTTGTTTCGATTGATTTATTTTCTGTAAATCATCCTTTCTGTTTGAAGATGTAACTTAGAAGGACGCGATTGGGCCAGTATGATCCGAAAGATAAAGACTACAGGGTTCGATATACACTCTCAATAAAGAACTAAAAAGATCATCAGGTAAACTATTAAAGAAGTCTAGAAGGTTAAAATAAGAGGCTAAAATCGATCATCTCCGATAGGCGACTTAATCATCTCTGACAGTCGACTCAACTATCGCAGAGAGCCGTACTGATCTTCACAGAGGGCCGAACTGATCATCATAGAGATCCAAACTTATTATAGATGGTCGATTTGATCATCTTAGATAGTAGATTAAATCATCTCAGATAGTCGACTTTGTAAGATTTTTTTCCAACACGGGGGTAAATTCAGAAACTGATATCACACATCTCGTTGCTTTCTGCATCATCAATGAATGATGAAATGTTTAGCACGTTTTCAGTTAGAAACGACACGACGACAACAAATTGATAGCTCTTGCTAAGAAATTAATCTTTTTGATTGGAAACGGAACCATTTGGATACAATTCAGCTATTTGGTTGAAAATTGATGTATTTTGTGAAAAATTTCATTTTTCTCTGTAGAAAATCATTGCAACGAATTAAAGTATTTTAATAAATGAAAAAAATAAGAAATCGACGAGAATATGCATCACATATCTTGTAGCTCTTGTGTCGGTACCAATGAATGACGAAATGTTTTTAAGTTACACGATGAATTTATTATTTTATTTCATTTAACCCATATGGAATTTTTCCTTAGATCTAACTAACCAATATCATGCCACTATTTTTGTAGCATTATTTAAGCGGATGTAGAGGCATTATTTAAATATAAAAATGTTAGCTTACCTACCGAAGGTTGGACTACATTATAAGAAAATTATTATAGCCGAATCATTAGAAACCTATTGAAATTTGTATACCTAAAAGTGTTCATATGTGCATGAAAAGGACTTTTATACTTATTATTTTCCACCGAAAAATAATGACTGGGGCATTGACTTTTCATTAATGCATGTAGTTACAAGCTACTTGTAATATTTTAATACGACTTCCGATTAAAACCAATATTAAGTTTTAGATTTACACTTTGTTTTAACTGAATATAGGGGGTAGAGGATTTTGGTTTGCACACTCTACTCTAAAATTCCCCAAGATTGAGCGGACTTCACCTACTGGAACTTCGTCAATTTCTTGTCGTGTCATTGTGGTAACCACGCCGCTTGACATGTTTATTTTCGCCCGTATTTTACCGTGCCCACTATATAATCCAGCAAGACTATCACTATTCTCCAATATTGCAAAGACATCACCACTGGATGTTGATAAAACAATTTGTTCTTGGTTTGGAATTGGCGCAAATTTATGACGTGCTAAGCGTAATTTAATTTTTTCATTAGCAGGAAAAGTGTATCTTCGAAGTTCGAATAGCCTATGCGGATTCCTTTTGGGAATGAGCCGAATAAATTCAAGTTGGTCAAGTCCATATTCAAGTCCTTCAGATGAAGTAATTCTGGTAGGTGGAACGATGCACCTGGGAGGAGGAGACCTGGATCTAGCACGAACAGAAGGCTCAGTAGAAGGAACGTACCTCCCAGTTGAGGGATTTCTATTAGAAGAAGATGAACGTCTGCCATGAGGAACACCAGAAATAGTGTCGCGATTCGGTGAACTTGATTCTGCAAGAATGCACAGATACATTTATTTAGATTCTTATGAATTTTTTAAAGCGAGTAAGTATATCAGTAAATCATGAACTCATTGGGGCAAAATTTAGTCGCCGGATACCATAAAAGGTATAGAATTATTTCACGAGAGTGAGTGGTCTTTTGCTGTCAGCTTGTATTTAAGCTTATATTGTCAAAATTTCTCCAAATTCCAGAATCAAGCCAAAATTCTTATTTTTTTCTGAACGTTTTTACCCGTTGATATCCGGAATATAGGCAAGAAGTATTCAGCTTAAGTGGATAATACTTAAGCTCAATACTTCTTGCCCATATTCCGGATATCAACGGGTAAATATGCTGTGGGAAAAATAAGAATTTTGGCTTGATTCTGGAATTTGGACAAATTTTGCGGCAATCTTAGCATTTGTGGTGTGTACAAAATAAGTGCAATAAACTTGGATGAATGTGTTTAATTAAATTTATTTTTAAGAGATTTCAAATAGATTTTACTCATTTCAACGAATTTCTAGGGAATGCGTTTAATTTAATTTCGCGGGATTTCTAACAAATGTAACATATTTCAAAGACTTTGATGGATTCAAAATATTTGCAACAATATCAAAGGACTTCAAAAGATTCCGGAAGATTTTCAAGATTCTAATGAAATTTGCAGCAATTTTAAAAGATAATCATTATATTTCCTATCATATTTTTTGTTAGGGTCCAATTTGCCGGAGAGCAATTATATGGAGACGCTTACTACAATAGTTATGATTCTTGTTTTATTTTACAGAAATATCTTACGCAATGGCATGTTTGGAAATGAAAAGATCCTACAAAAACAATGTTTCTCAATTAAGCTATTTATTAATTAACACTTCTGATATCAATTTTCATTTTTATGAGGGTTACCTTGATGTTCCTCAGGTTCACTTCTCATCCCAAAATTTGTCAGAAAGTCCCTTTCTTTGGGCGGCGTACCTGATGATATCTCTATGAAAAGGGAAAGAAAGAATTATAAATTTGAAACGACAAAAATGTATTTAAAAGGGTAAAAACGTATTTCGGTTATTCCATATTATTTGGTATGAGTCGCTTGAAGTCTATCAATGATTCGCGGTGGTGAATCTCCGCCAAGCAAAAAAAAAGTGAATGTCTTTTATGAATGTAAGTCATACTTAAGTATCAACATAAATGGTGAAATCAGATTTTCCTGAGTAAATCTAAAAGTTATCTAAATCTTGTTCTTTTAATTAATTAGTCATCGACTATCAGGCTAATGTGAAATCATTATGAAGCTCAACGCTTTCTCGGCAAATTAATAAAGGAGTACCGAAAGCCCATTTTCCTAGATTAGTCAGAAGTAAATTAACCGGAGAAGCGGAAAAATGTATATTCGGAAACACGTTTCGAATTTTAGATGAATTGATACAAAAATTTAAAAAGATGTATGCCTCCTTAGAAAGGGTATATCAGCTGCAAGGAGAACTAGGCAATATATTCATTTGGGGTTAGGAAAATGTGATATTATACCGAGCGCGAATAAAAGAATTAGCGGATAGGATCGAAGACGCGCATAAATTAGGCGATGATGGCGCCACAGGTGACACATTTAAAGCAAATTTGGAAAATCATGTGATTAAATGTTTTGAAAGAGGATTACGATCAGAAATAGAGATAAGATTAAAAGATAACGCAAATGAAATTTTTAAAACTCTTATCAATGTAGCTCTAGAATATATTCAGAAGAAGAACCAAAACCATGAATTATTATCAAACAAAATAAATTCACTGTAGCTCACGGCACTGAACTTATTCGTCAAGTGGATGAATGATTAAAAACTAATGTAATAAAACCCTCCTAATCACCCTACAGTACACCAATTTGGATTGCTCCTACAAACCAAGACTCACAATGAAAAAAGAAATGGCGAATAGTTATTGATTTTAGAAAATCGAATAAGAAGACAATTGGTGATTCATATCCTTTACCAAATATTCACGAAATTTGAGACCAGTTAAGATCTGCTCGCTATTTCTCTGTTTTCGATTTAGAAAATTTACAAAAATATAGAAAAATAATACTAATTTATTATTAACATACCAATAAAATGAAGAATAGCGTCCAGGGTTAAGAACAAAGTATAAAGGGTCCTCATTTTTTCAAAATGCAGGAAAAATTTATTAATGCAAATCTTTGAAAGCAGCGTAACTAATAAATATTCTGATGTTTCGTATATATATACTGTTCTGAGATATTTGTGTTTTCCCCTTCCCGGGCATAAATCACAAGGATAATTTTCGGGCTCAGTACGTGGACAATTTAAATTCGTATCCCATAATTTATTTTACATAAGTTAAACTCTCGCACATGTATAATTATGTGACCTTGAGAAACTGAGATTATTTTCGCCTAAATTAAGAGTATGTATTTATATTATTCTACCTTGAGAAGCCTAGAGGCTTTAGTAACGTGTAAAGAGTGATTATAAGATCACAATATTGATAAAATGTCACGTAGATTTGAAAAAAACTAAGAAATGTTGTTTTTCAATCCTTGCTAGCAGCATTTATTTCTACAAAATAGTTTATCCAGCGAAGAAAATTAATTAATGAAACAATTTTTTTTTACCATAGATTTATCATTTCTAAAAACAAAAAGGTGCTCTTTTACTGAGATTATCTGATGATAAGTAAAAAGTAATTTGCAAACTGAATATGAAGTAATTAATAACGCTTTGTGTAACTGTTCATAACAATTTCTATAAGGAATGTCAAAAGTTTCCATTGTTTTACGTTTGAGTACGAAACTGTATAGGAGAATTATGTAATGTTTGCATTAAAGCTAATTTTTCATCACAGCTATTTAACTACTTTCGTAATATTTTCTCTATAGAAATAGTTAACTGAATATGAAGATGTTATTAGAATATAAAAATCTTATCTTGTCTTATCTACCTCAGATTGGTCTCCATTACAGAAGAATTATTATTATAGTTGAATCAAAAACCTATTATAATTTTTCTCCGAAAACATTTTCGTAGGTGAAGAAAAAAGATCTTTATTTTATTTGCCACAAAATAATTATGACTGGGGCATTGACATTTTATCATTATTTATAGATACAAGGTACTTGCAACACTTCAAGCCAACTTCTGATCAAAAAGAAAATTAAATTTCAGATTCACATTTTGTTTTTATTGGATATAGAGTGAGCAGGATTTTGGCGTACACGCTCTACTTTAAAATTCCTCGTGATGAAGTGAAGATCACCTACTGGAGTTTCATAGATTTCATTTCGGGTCAATAAGGTAACCTTGCCGCTTTTCATGTTTATTTTCAATCGCCTTGAACCGTTACCACCATATAATCCAGCAAAATTATGACTACTCTCCAATATTGCAAAGACATCACCATCGAATTTTGATAATACAATTTGTTCTTGGGCTGGAATTGGCGCAAATTTATTACGTCCTACGGCTATTTTAACATAATTATTAGCAGGAAAAGTGTATCTTCGAAGTCCAAATAGTGGGTGTGGATTTTGATTGGGAATTAGCCGAATGAAATTAAGTTCTTTAAGTTCATATTCAGTATCGTCAGAAAACATAAGCCTGGTAGGTGGAGCGGTGCACCGGGCATAAGGTGACCTCGACCTGATGCGGAGGGGTGCCTCGGCAGGAGAAAGAGACCTATCATGTGAACGACGTCTGACAGAAGAAGAAGAAGAAGAAGAAGAAGAAGAAGAAGAAGAAGAAGTTCTGCCATGAGGAACACCCGAAATAGAGTCGCCATTCAGTAAACGCACCAACTGTAAACTCACCTCTGCAAGAATGAACAGAGGATTACATTCATTTACATTCTTATCATGCTTGAAAGCACGTTGGTGTATAATAAACTCATTGTGGCAAAATTGAGTAGCTGCATGCCAAAATTAGGACTTTTGTTATCAATTTTCATTTGCGTTAGGGTTACCTTGATGTTTTGCAGGTTCAGTTTTCATCCCAAAATTAGCCAGAAAGTCCCTTTCTTCAGGCGGCGAACCTGCTGATATCGCTGTGAAAAAAAAATTCTGAATTTAAAACGTAAACCCAGTCCCTGGGTTGAGGTCCTTCCCATACCGATATCCAGTTTTGGAATCGGGACGGGAATGACCTACTGCGCTAACAGCGACCAAGAAACAGCCAATGTGACGCAATGCGACCACACCCCTAAGCCAAGGGTGTGGAGTGATCGTGCTCGTAGCACTTCGGCACCTAGAGGTAAGAACCGTTTATTTTCCTAGCTGCTTGTGGGATCAACATGAAACTTGCAAAAACAAAAGAAAATTCGAAGGAAGGTGGAGAAAGGATGGGAGAGGGGTTGAGCTTGAACGGGTCTAACATAATTCATTCCTCCCAATCTGTCTTTCCGGCTATCCAAACTCAGGTGTCGGCTGTTCCCCAGATCCTCCGGGTCCTCTCCGACGGTCCTCAATAATGAGGCTACGGGAAGGGTACCGGCCAATGAGTCTGCCAAACAGAACGAAGGCATCAACGGTTGCCTGAAAAGAAAACTGAGGAGGCAAGCGCAGCAGGCCAGGAGAGCAGCTGCGTGGGATAGAAACATCGGCAACCATAACACCGAAAACCAGCTGTGAGGCTCAGAAGAAAGAGAGGGGCTCAGAGGACAGCCCACCGGGGGGCGGGGGAGCTAGGCCTATGAAGAGGCACATGACAGCCCAGCAGCCGGTGAGCAGGGAGTAGTCGAAAGAGTGTCTCCAGATCAATAGCCAAAATTCAAGACCTCCTTTTGTGCGGGAGGTGTCTTCATATTTGTCGTGGCCAACCCAGTAAGTAAAGTTTGACTACATAATACGGTGGCCGAAACAAGGCCTTAGAAAGGCGCAGAGCTAACAGAAGGTGGGCCTAAATTGCTCCAAAGGGTGTTGACAGCTACAGCGTGCTTCCCAGGTAAGCTGGAAAACCCGTCTGTGGTCCTTCGGCGGTAGGGGGATTCAACCTTTCACTGAGGGCAGCGTCCTGGCGAATCGTCAGGCACGACAAGCCTCATGAAAAAGACACAGCGGGAGTTACCAAGCACCTGCTAGTTGTGCAAATTCGTGAGTTCCAGACGAGGGTTCTTGCGGACTTCAAGAACAGGCCATCCCACCACCTTGGACAGGTCAACTTTAGGGTTGCCAGCCAGGCACAATAGATGGGACACCGGAAAACCGGGAGCAAACCTAAATAACTGCTCCTAGCCTAACCATTACCCAAATTAACTTGCATCACAATAAAAGGGCGCCTCTGAAGTTTTACAGAGGGGCATGGCTACAAGATACAATGGAATCTCGCTAATTCAGAAACGTCGGTTAGTCCGTGACACCATAAGGGGATAAGGGGGTGCTAGTTTTTCTTACAGGGACCCCAAGGCAGCCAAGCGGAGGGCCTGCATACTGGCGCAGGGAGTCAACGTAGTCCCGCTTCTAGAGCTATGTTCGCGAGACCTGATGGTGGTAGCCACAGATCTTAAAGGTATACGGAAGCCACTCATCGGATGAGCCTACTTTCCATAGGACAGCGATACCAACCCACCAGTGTAGGTACGTACACTGGTGGAGTACTGCAAGGTAAGGAGGCAGCTCGGACATCAGCTCAAGAGGTAATGATCAATTGGAATACCTAATCACTACTGATTTAGATATTTTTAACACAGGAAGTACCCCGACGTTTCGGAACTCGGTCAGGGAGGAATTCATCGACATCTCTCTCTCTGTACCGCTAGTTTCAGAGACAATGTCAAGAAGTGGAGAGTCTGCCGGGACCATTTCACCACATCATTATAAGAAAATCGTTATAGGCTTATACTGATTATACTGACATTATACTGACTTATACTGACATATTTTGTCGTGAGGGTCTAATTGCAGGAGAGCAATTATTTGAATCAGTTATGATTATTTTTCCATTCTATAGAAACATTTTGTGGGAAGGCATACTTAAAAAGGGCCTATGAAAATGGTGCTGAATATTTTCTAGTTCAAGAGATTATTAATAGTTTTAAACCATTCAATAATTAGGACTTCTGTTATCAATTTTCATTTGTGTTAGGGTTACCTTGATGTTCCGCGGGTTCACTTTTCATCCCAAAATTTGCCAGAAAGTCCCTTTCTTTGGGCGGTGATCCTGATGCTAACTCTGTGAAAAGACAAACTTTCTGAATTTAAACTGTTAAACAAGTATTAAAAATAGTAAAAACGTAATTCGATCATATAAATTTATTACTACTATTTAAAAAAAGTGAATACCTTCTTTAAACTTAAAGCTTATTTACATAATTGTGGAAGGGTATTGTAAGACTTGTAAATCGGTTACGACACCTCGACCAATATAACTTATTTACAAATGATTATTACAATGCGAAACAAAATACATCTACGCACTTAATCTATTTTGCCTTCCTTCAAAATCAGAATCAAAATTCAAAATCGTTAATCTTGGATTTTTTTGGTTTTTGTCCATAAGATATACTTTTTGTCTAAATTGTGGAATACTTCCAAAGTTTCGACTTTGGGAAAGAGGGATCAAAATTGAATCCCCTGAGGTATAATATTTTCTTTGAAAGACTAGTCAAATAATGATTAAGATACGTAACTTCTAAAAATATTTTTATTTATTATACGTAAGTAGCCAAAAATGATATAAATAATAATAATTGTTTATTATCATAGAGTTTACATACTATTTTACATTCTTTAATGGATAATAAATGTTCCAACTCAGTTACTATACAAAAATATAAAACAATGATATTTATTGTTTACATACTAATTGAATGAAGAATAACGTCCAGGGTTAAGACCACAGTATAAAGAGTCTTCATTTTTTCAGTATGTAGGAAAAATTGATTAAAGCAGAATACTGAGAGCAGCGTAATTAGTGAATATTCTAATGTTTCGCTTATATATACTGTTCTGAGATATTTGTGTTTTTCTCCTTCCAGAGCATGAATCAAGTACAAGGATGATTTTTGGGCTTGGCGACGTGTACAATTTTAATCAGCATCACATAATTTATTTAATACAAGTTAAACTCTAGCACATGTCTAATTATTTCACCTTGAGAAACTCAGATAATTTTCTCTTAAAGTAAAAGTATGTATTTAAATTAGTCTAGCTTGATAAGCTCAGTGTCTTTAATAATGCGTAAAAAATAACTATATAATCACAATATTGATAATATATCACGTAGATTTTATAAACTGAAAAATTGTTGTTTTCATCAATATGAATATGAAACATTAAATAACACCTTGTCCAAAAAGAAGAATTATTTGGTGCTTTTTTAACGTTTCTTACCAATGCCATTCTACGGGAGCTTACGCTGAGAAATGAACTTTTCATATATTTTAATTCTTTCAATGGAGGGAGGTTTTTAGGGGGGTTTCCATCCCTTCTTTGTTCAATTATTATCAGCGAAACTCAATAAGCCTGAAATATAACGCTGAACTGCTCAACAACATTCGCTTACTCCGAAAATGGTCTCGACCTCTCAGTTTTCATGCTGCTCCTCCGTGAATGGTCAAAATAAGTACAAAGATGATGATCGTATTGACAATACCGGAAGGATACCTTGATCAACCTGATAGTGACTCTGATCTTCTTATGCTAGTCAGACTGCCCATGAAATAAGAGTCTCCCTGACTATGGTGTAAAAATTATGGAAGGTGCTTTCGACCATCTAGCAGAATCTACTGCGTCCAAACTTTGAGTCTCTAACTTTGACCATCCATTTTCCTCCATGCTCTTTTCTGGAATACAGGATTTGTTTCGAGCGATAAGGATCTTCTCATCCCTTTTGTTATTTTGCTGCAGAAATATAGATGCTTTCAAAACATGGAGAGAAGACCAGGAGCTCGCACGAATAAGATACTCGACAGGAGAAAGATACCTCTCAGGTGAATGGTGTCTCTCAGAAGAAAAAAAATGAAGGAGGTCTGCCACAAGGAACACCATGAATA
>CAKNWT010260839.1:4822-28738 GCA_932066315.1 Andricus coriarius
ACAATTTAAATTCCTTTGAATTTAAAATGATCCAAATTTCAAAATCCTTATCTGCAAAATATTCCGTTTGTATTGTTTTGAAATTGCCCAATTTTCAAAATTTTAATCTGAAATATTTCTATTTTAAGAGCTTATTAAAATTATTCTATTTTACGCGCTTTTGTTTAGATGTATGATTTAATATATCTTGCGCATGCAGTATGGGCATGCGCATTCACTCCTGTTGTATAAACGGCTACTTTCAGAAGTAAAACGGTGCTGATAAAGCGCGTAAATCATGCCTGCGTTACATGAATATTATTTAATTAACTTTGACACACTGTGTGAAAAACTATACGTATTAGTTTAATTTGTTTCTCTATCCCTGTCACTATTTCCCCTCAGATTTTTTCCCTACAAATATTATTAAATGTCTGTTGATCTATTGAAATAGTTTCAACATTATTTTTGTATTGAGCAATAATATTTAAAAAAATTTTTTGTACAATGTCCCATACGACATAATGTTAAAACAGAGCCGATGAGCGGCCGCGTTCTCTGTCGTGATATTTTGGCAAAACCAAGTGCAAGGCATATGTTAACGGATGCGTGCCATGCAAAAGCTAAGGAGTCGGATAGGGGTGATCTTGACGTCACACTAAAATACAAAATCATAATTAAGTGAGAACGTGCGCTGCGCTGTCAGTGTCGCAGAGGTATTTGGAATTTAAATAAATTGTTTACTTGTAATGCTAATTATTATAAATATATTCCATTAAAAAGCATTCAACATTATATATTGGCTGTTTGTAAATGATATTTCCGCATTAAAATAACTTTCTTTTATCGGCAAAGTGGAACTTGATCATTAAAATATGTCTCCTGATATTCTTTAGTAATTTAAAAAAGAAATTGTGTAAACAAATGTACAGGTCAACAAGAAATACTTTTTTTCTCTTAATTGATCTTAAATAATGTTTTCCCTTATAACAATGCCTATACATATAATTTGTTAATAAATTTAACAAATAGTATCGAGTAATATATTTTCAACACTAAACTTTACTGACGAGAGAATATGCATAAATAAATATAAATAAATAATATGGATAACCTGGGAAATATTAAAAGGATTAGGTTTTATGGCATTCTATTCTTGAACCCCTAATAAAACGATTCCAAGTGCTGACGATTTCTAAACATTTCCTCATTTTTCGGACTTTTTCCTGACGATTTCTGTCAAGGAACGTAACGAAAGTGGTCAGAAATAATCAGATGTCCTGCCTTTTTTTCTATTGATTCCTGACTTTTTTTTAGTAGGGAGATGTTCAGTGTTCAATCGAATTTGTTTATAATAATTATTATCACAAATGAACCATGTTTCCATTCACACACGTCTGTGCATTAAATCCAAGTCATATTGAAGTACGGAAATTTTGATATCTTCGGACCCAGAATAGTCTCCTTGAACTTTTTGTTCAAATGAAAGATGAATTCATCAGAAATCTGTATATATTCTAATGAAAACAAATTTAACTTCTAAGAATCTTTTGAGGTGCAAATGTCTCCTGACGTGTACTGGCCTACCCAAATTCTTTTTTCGTTTTATATAGAATTCAAAGATATAAAGTCTAACCAGAGATTTCTAACCGTAATAGCACAGAACGTTCCGCGGGAACTTTCGAAACGTTCCCGAAACGTGTAAAATGTCCGCCGCTTAGGAACGTTTCAAACATAAATTACCGTTATTGTGATTATCAATAAATATCGCGTAAACCGTAAGTGTGAGGTTAAAATCGATCTCAGTTTATGATATGGATATCATATTATATTATAGTATATGCGGTATTTTAAACTCAAAAATGACATACATTTTCACCTATCTCTTACGGTTTACGAGATAATTGTTGTTAAAAATAACAATAATGGAAGTTTCCCCTCAGGTCTTAATTGAACGTTCCACTGGAACGTTGCCAAGCGGCGGACATTTTACACGTTCAGGAAACTGTGTATGTATTGGGAACGGTGGTCAACCATTTCACCATCTGGTGCCGAAAATCAAAACTAAAAAGAGTAGGTAGAAACTTAAAGATGCATTTTCATTTTGGCATAAAAGCGTTTTTACGGTAGTTTTGTGGAGTTTACAAACAATTACTGTATAGTAAATTAAGTGACAAAACACATTTCATGTCAAAAATGTTATTCTAACAAAACAAAAAAAGAATGATTTTACTATGTCATTCAAATTTAAATGCATTATAAGCTTAACTGATCTTTAATTAATGTTTGTACCCAAAAATTTGATCCATTTTATGCAAAGAATATGAACAATAGACGAGTGAAATAGAAATACGAATTTTAGCCCAACTTTCAGGTCAGATTTTTTAGGTAGTAAGTATTTTATGTATAAATTAATGAAAAATTGCTTTGAATTCATGTTTGATCGAAATAAGTTGATTTAGGTTTATAATGTGTTGAAATTTACAATACATAGTACAATCATTTTTTTTGTGTGAAAAAACATTCTTGTCAAAAATGTGGGGTTTCACTGTATAAGATGTAAATTTCAACTGAAACCGTTTGTTTCGATAAAGACTTATTTTTGGTATTCAGTAATTACTTTGAACTACACATAAAAATCGTAAAAACACTTTTATGTACATATTAAAATGCATCATTAAAATACTACCGACTCTTTCTAGTTCTAATTTTTGGGACCAACTGGCGTATCGCAGTGTAACCATTCCCAATACTCTCTGAATCTTAAACAGCGATAAGTATAAAGCTAATTCAAATAAGCCTTTATTAGGTATGAAATTAAGCTATGTAGAGTATTCTTGTGCAGGATTGTATTCTATAGGAATTTATTCAGGTCTAAAAATTTAATTTATATTTTTGTGAAGTCTTACACAGTATTCGCTGATTTAGATTTAGAGAATGCCCGGTTCAATTATGAAAAATTTAAAGGGAAATAAAGGTTTATTTAGGCACTTCCAGAAATAGATTTACGCATTACATGTCATAGTTTTGCAGGAACAACCGTACTTCATGCTAAAAAGTGAACAAAAAATATTGAATTTCGATGCATGAAAGAAACAAAAAACTGTTTGGCTTTCTAATATAAAGGTAATTTCAGAATATACTGCTGGAAAATCCTGTGCGGAATCCCGTCACTGTTCCTGCACGTGTTCCTTTGCTAGAACTAGGACCAAATCTCGTACATGAAACGTTACAGGGTCAGCAGAAGAAATTGAGTCACGAACATGTACAGGTAGGGCATGCAGGGCACGAGGTTACCCCTTCGGGAACGTGTACATGCTCATGGACATCCTAAGCAGGCCCTCCAAGCCTCCATGCGTTTGCTTGTTACAAAGATTTCGTGGCTTGGGCTACGAAGTACGACTGCACGTCCGCTGGGGGCGCCACATTTCCCCTCAACACAGACAAGTCTGTCATCAATGATGAGACGCACAAAAACGCTTGGTGAATGCTGGCGTCTCATTATTGGCGGCAGACTTGTATGTGTTTCGGGAAACTTTGGCGCCCCCAGCGGACGTGGATTGATACTTCATAACCAACACCACCAAAGCTTTGTAAAAAGCAAATGTATGGAGACTTGAAGGGCCTGGTCCTAAGTGGCCACGAATGAACATGTAGGGGGTCCTGTAAAGAATCTAGCACGGTTTCCTCCGCATCGGCGAAATTTTCATGTCATTAATTTAATGATCTGAAGGAACATAGATAAATACCTTTAATACCTTGCTTTCTTTGCAACCTTGAAAATCCAACTCAATAGCGAGGGAGCTAAGCCGTAGAGCACGCTGGTGGATTAGTTCCACTAGGGTTCCTCTACAGGATTCTGTAGAGGATTTCGTACCGAATCCTGTAGAGGAACTCTAGTGAAACTAATCTACCAGGGTGCGCTGCAGCCTTGCTCTCGCTAGTGAGATGTATCGTCAAGGGTATAAAGATATGATCCTTATATGATATATATTATACCTTATAAGATATGTTCCTTTACATCATTACATTCATGATATTAAAACGTACATGTCCGTTCGTGGCTACTTAGGAGGCCATGAGCATGTTCGCGTTCCCGTAAGGGTTCCCTCAACCCCTGCATGTTCCTGTATAGGTTCGTGTCTCAATTTCATATACTGACCCTGTAACGTTTCTTGTACAAGATCTGATCTTAGTTCTGGCAGAGGAACACATGCATCCAACTGCTCCAACTCGCTTTCATTCCCTATACTGTTCCAGGTTTTTTTAGTCTGTATAGTGCTCCAAGTCGTTTTGTTCAATTTCGAATTTTTGTGCAAGGATGAATAAATCGATCTCGTTGCGTCATCTGATAATATATTATACAATAATTCTGTAAAATATTAGACGATAATATAACAAGAAACCAAGATTGTTATTTTTTCAATGTTAGCAAATACGCATTGCTATTTTACTGAATAAAAAGGTCCATTAAACATGTGTATTGATACAAAGTTGAACAACTTTGAACATCTAATTTTAGGCTAAAAACTAAAATCCATCAATCTTATAATTCTTTTTTCGTTATTTTATACCGTATTTTTGTTAATTTACCATTTTAGGCGAAAAGAAAAAATTTTAAATATATGAAACATATATAATACGATAATAATTTACTTCAACAATCTTCCTTGTCCCTTGAAATGCTATCTAGAGACAAATTTTAACCTTATTCTATTCTTGCTTGAAATAATAATCAAACTAATTGACCAGAAGAAAAAGACATTGCTTATTATTATTATTAATGGCCTTTACATACTATCAAAAATCCCAGGAAGAAACAGCCGATTGGATAAATTTGAATCGGTTTGATGATTTTTGAATCTTGTTTCTTAAAGAATAGGAAATTTTCAATTCGAGTTGCAACACGATACTATATGCGACGCGCTCCGAGAAAAGGGACCTAACTCTGCAGGGCCTAACTTTACAGTTTACACTTTACAGGAGGGGCTGTTGAAAATGGTCCGTTCGCAGGTAGTAGCGACTAGCGAAGCGAAGCAAACGTTGCAATTAAATATTGAAGCTAGTTTGGTAGATAAACAAATTCAAAGAAACACACTAAATATATCTATATCTTTTCTTGGATATAGTTTGGTTCTAAAGATTTCAAACAAATAAGAGGGAGTAAAAACGTTGAATATTTTATTTTAGTGTAATAACACAATAGCAATATCAATCGGCAGATTTAACAGAAAGGGTGGACCTTGGAAAAGGGGGAGTTGTGAGTTAAAGTTGGGCGAAATCGACTCATCCCTCTCGGCTTTCTAATGTTCCACTTAAAACGACATGTCACCTTGGTCCTAGCCTTAAGAATAAAGTTTTAAAATTTACTTTTAAAAAATCTAAAAAAGTATTTTTTCTCGAATACTATTCATTTTAAAGAAAAAGTATAACCATAGAAAATATGTATTTGGATGAGATCTGTAACTTCAGTTTAGAACATTTTTGTCTGGGATGAATATTTCTCAAGATTTTTCAAATAGCGATACATTTTTTTAACAATAAATGTTAGTAACTTTCTCTTAACTTGCGGTAAAAATACTTTTATGACTTTTTGCTGGGATGTAAAAGAAACTCTTACGCCATCTATTAAGACAGTTTTCATTATTTTATATTGTATTTCTGAATTTTCGAAACATTTTCAAACTTAATCAGCTCTCCTGAAAAGTTACTAAAAGTGGTTTAGAGCAGTACACACTATACGGAATAAAAAATGCTGGAACAGAATAGTGAGAAACGCCGGTTAGAGCTGATAACGGTGAACGTAAACTGGAGCACTCTGCAGATGGAGCTGTCGAATTATGAAAAAATTACATATTTGTTTTTGAAGTGCGACTATATCAACAGATTGTTAAAAAGTTGATGATCACACAATTATGGATTATAGCGCATTTATATAAAGTAGATGTACGTGATCAGACTTGAATGAATGTTGTGAGTATGGCATGCTCTTACGATATGAAGTCCGTTCTGCTACCATCATAAGTACATCCATTGGTAAGTAAATGACCCACCTCAGTCACCTAGGCTCTTTCTTTTCACAATTTTTTTAAAATTAATCACCTTACGCTCTTAGTGTATCAACAAATTAGACGATTAGACGATTAGAGGCAAAGCTTGTCTTTTTTGTATCGAAAGAATCCTTTTGTATACGAGAATCCTAATTTTTCAACTAGTGAAATACGAGTTTAGAAGTAGTTGGATGTAGAATTCTCGTATATTATAGACTTTCTTAAATTTAGGTATCATAAATCTTTCACTAATAAACTGTTTTATTGATCACGGGTTTAAATATTTTTTTTTTCGCAGACTTATCTCCATGGCGTATGGGCAGATTGGTATGATCCAAGCAGCAGCCGGTTTCTTCGTATACTTCGTCATCATGGCTGAAAACGGTTTCCTGCCCTCACATCTCTTTGGTATCCGAAAACAGTGGGATTCTAAGGCTATCAACGACCTTACGGACAGCTATGGTCAAGAATGGGTTAGTGAATAGCTTATTTTTACATAAATTAAACCAGCGTCGCCGCAGATCAAGAAAAACTTGGAAATTAGGGAGAAGTCGGAGAATTTTGTTACCAGAGAAAGATAGGGATTTTGAAAAAAAAACACTTGCAAAAGTCAGAGAATTTTGACAATGAAGTTTTGCTGTGTCACCCTGTCTAAAGGAAGATTCGCTACAATTTGACATTCGTTATAATATCGTAAGATTTTTCAAATAGTTTCCTAACCGAGAACAGGAAAAGCATGATGCCCTCCAAGAAAAAAATTCACAACTTCTTAATAGAATAAACAATAAATCTCAACGAATGGAAAACATTGCAAAAACTTGGCAACTATATTGAACAATTGAAAACTAGACAATGTGGCTGATAATTGTTTCCAATAGTTTGATCCTACTTGATATGTATTATGTCGTAAATTCCATAGGAATGAATCAGGAAGAACAGCTTATTAAGATTATAAATGATTGTAGTATCACTATTTTGCTTACTACAAAAGGAACAACACCAGTTAACATTACTGTCGGGATACATAGATAACAAAAAGAAACTCGAACAGGGTACCCTTTGCAAATCAAGAGTAGAGAAACAATAGGAGTTTTTGAAAATATCTCGGCAGCGGTTGGTTCTAGGTCAAATACGGTTCTGATAAAAAATCTTCAGAATTGTTTATGGCACAAAAAAGGTTCTAACTGTTGCATTTAAACTATCAGTAGTTGAAGAGTGCTCTACAACAGTGCGTATAGGTACAAAATTATTCTCGTCGCAAGTCGCGAATAATGCATTATATTAGAGCACGTTTCAGTTGATGACCTCAACTTTGGGATACAATTGAACCGCCGGATCGTAGAAGGGGATATAAAGTCTGATGGCTGGTGGCGGGAGGGCCCCTTGGCATTTTTAAAAACATTGACATATTTTAATTTTTCAAACATATGTTCTTATTCGAAATTCAAATGCGCATCTTTCTTTCCGCTTGAAAAAACTTTTATCTCTGTTCATTCTTGAAATAATTGCAAAAAAACACAAATTTTGAAAACTGAAAAAATTCCGTCTTTTCTCACTTCAACTCGCTCTAACTCACAGAATATTAAAAATTTGTACTTCAAATTTGGAGGAATTCTATTTCAAACTATACTTTAAACGGTAGAGTAGTTTAAATTTATTTGTTTTGCTATGAGAAATTGTTAATAATGTTTTTCTAGGTAAATATACGAAAATGGTTTCAATATTCTCAATCGCAAAGTCTACCGAGGTAAGTTTAAGCTATCAAAAACTTCCAGCGGATAAAATTTCCACTAGAATTTGTAGAAGCTTTCTGTGAAGTTTCACTTCAATTGGACAAAGTGTTAATAACCTACGAGTGCTTTATTCTCTTAAGCAACGCCGCGAGTACATAACTCAGAGACGGCTTTTAGGTGGGTAGGCACGGCCATCTAGGAACGTTGGAAAATTGTATTTTTCAACATCAATTTGTTTAAATTATGTGATTATTAGTTTCATAAACAATAATGATCATACACATTTGTACTGAAGTTAGAATTCATTTTCGTCACCATTTTTTTTTAAATAGAGGGCTTGATCGAGTTTACACTGAATATTGTATTCTTATAATTCTTCACCTTAATCTAAAAAAATATATGCATGAGATCATTAACATATTGCACCGAATAAAAGATTCTTAACAGAACCCGTGCAGAAATTTTTATGTGGCGCCGATCGGGCCCCGATCGGGAAAAATGTGGCCCCGATAGGGCAATCTGTCTAGCGCCAGACCGGAAATAAAACGCCCTACCCGATCGGGCCCAACTCTGGGCCTCGAAAATGTGGGCCCGGTCTGGCCCAGATATGGCCCCTTTAATTTTTTATTTCTACAAATAGTACAATGTTTTTTAATAGCAATAAATAGTTCGTTTTGGGAAGTAGTTTGTGCAGGATATATACTCGAACATATTCATTAGAGAGACATCAAACTCCTAATTTCCCTTATCAGCAAGTCATCTAAATAGAAAAAAACAATCATGGTTAGATCAATTATATTTTAAGTAATAATTATAGTAAATGAAAAAATAACTATCCTTAAATTCTTCTCAACCTTATACGGAGATTCAGTTGCGGTCGTTAATTTCATTTTTGGTTGATTTTTCGTTGCATAAACGTTGATGCCTCTCTTTTCCATGATTTTTGACAAAGTTTCTTTGTCGTTCACTTCGAACGAATTTTGAGTCGAATCAAAGTTAATTGAACTTTCTGTAAAAGTATCAAAAAAATTCAGTGATTACATTTCAAACGAAGTATAATTTTATACGTACGTATTATAAAAACGTAATTTGAGAGAAAAGTATTGCCTGTTCTCGTTTGTTATAAACTCGTGCAAGAATCTATTGTCTTGCAAGTCACCGAGAGAATCAATTTATGCAAAAAACTGATTTTTGAAACGTAAAATGGCAATATTTATTTTTTAAAATATAGGTTAAAAACGTATTTGCTTCCAGTTCTTTACCGTTGCCAAACTCTCCATATGGATATTGATTGACTAACGCACATAGGGCACGTGGAAAGAGATGTAAAAAGTGAGCTTATGTTCGAAAAAATACTAATCCGAATATTCATATATTTTATATAAAGTAATCTGTATTTTTACATTATAAGCAAGAACATATAACATTCTGAATAGCTTAAAAAAATTGTATTTATTTATATAAATAGCAAATGCGTTTAAAATGACGACGCTTTCTCGAATACATTGCTGGAAATCTTCAGAAGCTAAAAATGAATTGTGAACTTCCTTTAAAACATTACTGTCATTTTAACGCTTTATTTTATAATCAATTTGTTTGGAAAAACTTGCCTGTATCTTTGCAAGCTGATAATATATCTCTTGAAGAGGATCCAAAATGTAACGATACAACTAACAAAAAACTTTTCACCATTATTTATCTTTACAATGGTGCCTATCTTCATTGCTTACAATCGAATGCGAACAGTCGACCAATGAAGATCTTTCGAGATAAGCGCGGTAAATTCAAATTGAAAATTTAGTTTGAGATAATAAATTATTTCAAGTCCTTCTTTCTTTTCTAACATTTTTTTGTTTTTATTCATTAATTTTTTCGAAATTTATGTACAATCTAAATTATTTTAAAGTTTAGAGTCTTTATTTTTCTTATCTTTAGCTGCAAATTATTTAACTTATTACTCCATAATCATCTTTTGCAACTAATTTCAATCGATTTTCATAAGCCCAAATTACTACAAAAATATTTTCAATATTATTTAGCAATTTTCTATTTTAAATTTGTAGTTTGGGAAATCGCATCACCTGGCATTTTTCAAACATTTTTATTTATTATTTCTAAACAAAGTCGTCTAAAATTTTGAAACTTTTCTAAATTATGCCCTAATATTTAGAAAAAATTAATCAGTCACAGACTATGTGAAAAATGATAGGGACTTAGAATGGTCAACTTTTTGGAATCCTTCATTTACATTAAAAATAAAATAAACATATTACACTGTTAATAAGATTATTTGGATTTACACATAAATGAAAAACAAATGAAACACTAATTTTGTATTTCATCTGGGACTTATTTTTTGCTTTCCGCATTTTAAGTTCGATATAAACAAAACAATATCACGAGGACCACACAAAACTTGACATAATCTTGTCTAACCTAACCCGTTGCGACGTGGTTCCGACGCGAGCCACATCACGTGCCCCCTTGCGGCCACATGTGGAAAATCCGATCGGGCCCAGATCGGAACTTGGGAACAAGTTGGGCAATTTCTACACGGGAAACTTTATTCTAAAGAAACTAAACGCTATATGCTTAATCTTCAGCATCGTCAACGGAAGAACTATCGTCGTTAGCTGCTTTCTTTGTAGCATGTTTTTTATTTATTGACGAAAAATAATTATTAAAGAACTCTTGTTCTTCAGGATTGAGATAAGGTACTAGACTCCTAATTTCTTTGATTTTAGGGGCATATTCATTTCCAACTCATTATTAATTCATAAATATATATATATAATAATTCATGTTACCAACTCGTGGGCGATGTAATCGTGAAAGATCAATCAGTTTGATTTTCGGATGAACATGATACGTAGAAGGATTTTGTTCTTTATAATTATCAAAAGTGTCTACCTGTCCAGAAGGGTAATGAATCTGTTCTGAAAATTTGTATGTGCAAATTTGTTAACATTTTCTAATTCTCTGTTCAGGGCAAAAGGCTTTTTGTATGTTTACAAAACATTCCAAGAAAAATATGTAGAAGAAAAACATATACAAGAAAGGGAAAGAAAGAAAGATGGAGAAAGAATGAGGGCATAATTATTACTAATATTATTGGGAAACTATGAATTACATACAATGTTTATACTTAATCTTAGAAATAATTCCTTATATTATTATAAAAAACACACAGAAATTGATGTTAAAAAATACAATTTTCCAACTTTCGTAGATGGCCGTGCCTATGTGCTCGCGGCGTTGCTCGAGAGAATAAAACAATCGTAGGTTATTAACACTTTGTTCAATTGAAGTGAAACTTTACAGAAAACTTCTAAATATTCTAATGAACATTTCATCCGCTGGAAGTTTTTGATAGCTTGAACTTACCTCGATAGACTTTTCGATTGAAAATATTGGAACCATTTTCGTATACTTACCTAGAAAAACATTATTAACCATTTTTCATAACAAATAAAATAAATTTAAACTACTCTACCGTTTGAAGTATACTTTGAAATATAATTCCTACAAATTTGAAGTAAAAATCTTTAATATGATGTGAATTAGAGCGAGATGAAGTGAGTAAAGACGGAATTTTTTCAGTTTTCAAAATTCGTGTTTTTTGCAATTACTTCAAGAATGAACAGAGCTACAACTTTTTTCAAGAGGAACAAAAAATGCGCATTTAAATTTCAAATAAGAATATATGTTTGAAAAATTAAAATTTGTAGATGTTTTTAAAAATGCCAAGGGGCTCTCCTGCCACCAGCTATCAGACTTTATATACTCTTCTACGATCCGGCGGTATTGGAGACACTAAAAGAAAATATATTTCCAAATTTATAGATATGGATAATACTTAAATCCTCTTTTAAAGCACTAAACAAGCAAATATAAAAATTAAGGCGAGGATGTAGGAGGTATAGGTGCTGTTTTTTTCTAATTCCAAAACCATGAGCGTAAGAATTTTTTCCAGCCCGCGAGTCTCTAAAAATCAAAAGTAAAACATACTTTATTGTAAACAGAGCTGCTTCTCAGAGTGATCTAATGTTTGTATACCTAGAACATTAAATAAATTTACAACTGCAGCTTTTCAATAATAAACGTTATTCGTACGAAAGAAATAGACATGTATCGACAAAGCTTTTAAAATTAATATAATCCTTTCAACTAGATGCTATTCGACATATATTGAAATTTTATGAGAAACCTCACCTGAAATTTTATTTCTTTCCTTTTTTTAAAATTCCTATGTATGTTTTTTCAACAGACGTACAGAGACCGCAAGACGCTGGAATTTACCTGTCATACGGCCTTCTTCGTATCTATTGTGATAGTACAGTGGGCCGATTTGATCGTATGTAAAACAAGACGGAACTCCATCATTCATCAGGGAATGAGAAATTGGGCTCTCAACTTTGGATTGATTTTCGAAACAGCACTTGCTGCTTTCCTAAGTTATACTCCCGGCATGGACAAGGGTCTTCGAATGTTTCCTCTAAAGTAAGATATCAATTTCTATTGCAATCGCCTTAATTAAAATGAAGTTTGAATAATCACTAAATTTTCGTATGCCTTTTAATAATAAAATTATAGAAATGTTAAATAATTACTTAAAATATTTTGGAGGATGTAGACAGTCCATAACGCAGTTTTCCAGATCTGTATAAAATATGGTTCCAAATACTTTTGCGCTAAGATTGTTGTTCCTTTCTGCACATTAACATAAAAGATGCAACTCTAGATCAGAGTCCTGCACAGGCTGAAAAATGACAGACCAATCCGACTCGTGGGCTTTGAACGCTGAGTTCACCTACCTAATCAATCAATTTTATTCCTGGTAAATTTAAAGTAATTTACTACTTGCAAATCTTTAAATACTGCTTATTATTATCAGTACTATTCCTGTTATACTGGCTTATTAAATATGATAAATTGGTTTCTTCATTTGCACGATGGTGTATTATTTTTCTTTATACATACATGCAAAACCCTCGATTGGCCACCGTTTACAGACATCGAAAATGGCCGATTCCGCATCGTGCGCGAAGACGATGAGAAAAATCCCCAATATCGGTTAGCAAAATGCTTTCACCGGTGAGAAAAATGCTCTCCATGATTACCAAAACATTTTGCTCACTATGTAAACATCGTTCTCAGTCTCAGGTTTTGCATTGTAATTTTTAACGAAAAATATTATTCGATACACGCGGCCTCACGGGCGGGTGCTCCCTGCTCGTGTGAAGGTACAGCACTCAGCAATTGGCTCGGCTTCGCCTCCCCTTCTAGTTCGTGCTGGGTCTTCACACTCGCAGTGAGCAAACCGCCGGGCCTATTTGGCCTCTCGTATCGGAATATACTATTTTTGAATACCTTTTTAAATAATTTTTCAATGTTTTTGTCGATGCATATTTAAATTCATCTTCTTTATTTTGATTATACCCTCTCCCTTTTACAAGTTTAAGAGTCTTTACATAACCATTACATGTATTCTTAAAAACAAGCCTTATATACTATCTTACCACCTATTAGCTACATATCGGCTTAATTCCTATTCTTACTTCAAAGCGCTTTGATCTTGCCCTGGGCTTCCGTTTCCCCTTACCATTATTAATCTCAAAATTGGATTCTGTTCCGCAACCATGCTCTCCCCTCCCCCTTCGTCACCTATACACCTCTCTAACACGTGTAACCATGTTTCCTGCTCATACCTACACACTCTACACAGATTCTCTTCTTCTTTCATCCAATATCTGCATGCTCTTACACCTCTCCTATTCTGAATCTCACCTCCTGCATCTCCTGCATCTTTCCCAGCTGTTTGTACGTTGAATCCGCGATTTTTTTCCATCTTTCCTCTCCTTGCCTTTCCGTCATCTCTTCCTCCTCTATTTCCTGCCACGCTCTATCTCTCACTTACATACCACATTCAAACCTCATTTCATATCTCTGCTACCATTTCGAACGTCCCATGTTACCCCTTCCCTCTTTATCCACAACCTCCCGGACACAAGCTTGTGCAATTCTGCTTTCCTCTCCGCTTCTTAGTTTTCTCTTCAAAATTCCAGACTCTTTTCAGTTGCCTGAAGATGCATATTTAAATTAAATTGGTAATAATCTTAAACAAGATTGAAATTGAAAGCAAAAATGCCACAAATGCAAGTATAATAAGAATAATATTGACAATAATAAACAGTATTTCAAGAATTTCAAATAGTTAATTACTTTAAATTTACCAGGAGTAAAACTAATTGGTCCCAAACCTTAATTATTTTTATTAAAAGTGGTTATATTACCCGTGGGTAGGATTGCGCTGTCATTTTACGACCCGCGCAGGACTCTGTTCTAGCTCGAAGAAGCTACGAGTATGTATGTATCTTTTAAATTTCAGCTGCTCGAGACCTTTTACGCGAGTCAATTAAGCATCATTAGAGTGGAAAATCCGATATAGTAGACTTTTTTTCACACAGAAGTTAGGGATACTGCGGTCCTTACATTATAAAATGTTGAACAATACAAGTTTTTTGAAAATATTTCGGCAACGTTTGGTTTTCAAATCGAATATGGTGATGTTAAAAAGTGTTCAGAATATTGTAGTGCACAAGAAAGGCTCCAAATGTTGCATTAAGGCTGTTGGACTCAAGCTCTAACGTCAAAATTCAATTGCCTCAATTTACTCAATAAACACTAGCATTAAATATTTTTCAAATACTAAGCGTTGCTCGTTTTCAATTAGAAGTATGTATACATAGGGAAAAACTGTTTATTTTATTAATTTTTGCATAAAATGCAATTTGCGCAAAACTTATTAGATTAAACAGTTTTCCTCTCGGCATAAATTCTTCTGTTTGCAAAAGGAATACCGCTTGGTATATAAAATAAATTTCATTCTAGTATTGATTTAGTCAAATTAGTTGATTGAATTTTGAAGTTAGAGTTTGAGTTCAACAGCCTTAAAAACTATCAGTAATTAATTACCTCAACTTTGGCATACAGTTTGGAACACTTATGGGTGTTGGTTAATCAGACTTCGATTTTTGTTATATGTGCGGCACTATTTTCATATATATTCGCTCTCCCGATTTTTAGAATAAAAAGAAGTTCTTGTGTGATCCTGTGGTCTATAAAATACCAATAGCTCTGACATCATTTTCGATTTATTTGTTGCTTGTCCAAATTCTGAGTTGTGCGTGAAAAATTAATTTGCAAACGAGTCTCGCCGTTCGGCCTTTGTCGTTTTCTCCATTTCGTAAAATTAATATTTTCAGGCAAATATTCATTTCCTCAGCACAAGGCTATTTCCTCAGGTATTTTATCGACCCCATGATCACGCAAGACCCCGGATATTTGCTGAGTTTTCTTTCTTTCTTTCTAAAAATCAGGAATAAATATATACAATTTAAAAAAAGGTTAAGCAACCACCGCAGGGTCCCACTGGGAGCAACTGCCATCTAAAAATGATACCGGCTCCCAGTAAAACTGCGGTAAATCACACCTATGGCCACGCCTCACGACCTTCAGATAGGTGGCCACAGGGCACGAAGAAATGTCAACGACAGGCCTGCGAAACCATCGTGTGTCTTAAGGACACGAAGCGACCCAAGGATGACAGCTTTCTGCATCCGTCTGGCAAGTGCCTTGGCATATTTTTGGCACGCGGGTATAGCTTTAAGGCTACCAACCAGTGATAGCTGCTCACCTCCAAGAGTACCGATCACGAGGACAATTACTTTAACCGAATATTTCGAGTAGAGGCGTTGCAGGTCCCTTTTACGGTCTTGATACCTCTCCTCCTTTTCCTTCTCCTTGGTAGTGATGTCGTCGGCCGGAGCCGAGAATTCGATCACGAATATGGTTCGTTTCTCGAAGTCTTGGAGACCGCTTTCAGGCCTCGAGTGTGCAACGGAGGCTGCTGTCCGAAAATCGTAGTTCCAGAAAATTGGGCTCTTCTCGTTTAGGACAATTTAATCTATATCCCTTGGAGCGTTCGGTAGGGCAGGGTCGCAGCCAACACTGTAAGAGCGACAAAGATGGTAATAAAGCACTCTCAGGGCCGCATTATGTTTGTAGAGATACGTCGTTCCCGCGTGAGTGGGACACCTGGATAGTATGTCTTCTAGATACTCAGCGTGTGCATGACACGCTCTGCACCTATCGCTGGGAACGTCTTGACGTAAAATGCGGTCACGGTATACTAAGGTGGAAATATCCTTCGACAAGGACTGAGTTTCTACATTTCTGTGAAAGTTTCCGTGAATTTTCTGGTCGAGTAGCTGTTGACGGAATTTTTCAACCTCTGATTTCTTTACTTCGGCTTTTAGAAGTGTGGCATCTAGATGGAGTAATGCACTTTTCTCACTTCTGATGTTACAATTCAGGCCAAGGGTCACGGTCGCTTGCTCCGCAGCTTTGTAAATGAATGCTCCTATGCCAATTATCTCGTGTTTTCTGTCCATTTTCAGGAGATGATCTCTACCATTTGCAACGATGTAAGCTGTACTCAGAATAATTCGCTTGAAGACATTGGAGATTCAGAAGTCCGCGTCCGCCTTGACGGCGTGAGATGTATAATCGCGGAATAGACGAATTCATATGCAAACTCGTATGCATATGCATGATCTTACGCGTGGCGATATCAAGGGCCGTAAGCTGGTTTTTCGTCCATTGAACCACCCCAAACGAGTAGAGTAGAACCGAGACGGCAAGCATGTTATTCGCAGATACTTTGTTAACGCCGACAGATTTGATGACCAAATCTGTCGAAGAAGATGCTGGTATCTGCTTCGGAGAGACTCCTTCACTGATGTTACGTCCTGAAAGCGGCTTTGAGGCGCGCCCAAATATGCATAGGTCTCTCCAGTGCCAAGATGTCGAATAACACTGATATCCACAAGCCCAGGGTGCTCGGGAACGCCAGTAATCTATACTTTCTTCAGATTATTGCTGGCACACTTGTTTAATCTAAAGTCCATATTAATCTCTCGTGTGTACTCCTTGAAAATATTTAAAGCAAGTTAAAGTTTGCTTGCACCAGAAGCATAGATCTTCAGGTCATCCATATAAAATACATGAGTGACCTTAATCTCGCGATGATTAGTGTCGCCGCAGAGGTATCCAGGAGAATTGCGTTTTCCAAAGGGACATCAATTCATTCTCTATTCATCTCACTATGTGTGAATGAACCTTCGAGCTTACCAACAGACAGATAATAAATCTATGAGAGGTTAAATCGAAAGCTTCCCGGTAGTCAATGCAGGCCATTGGCAAGACGCGCTTATGGGATGCTGCATCTTTGCAGACGCAGCTGTCAATTAGCAAGTTCTCTGGGCAGCCTGCTAAACCTCTTTCGAGTCACGTTGTTCATACATCTTTCTCCAAGCAGGCTCAATTCTTTGAA
This sequence comes from Andricus coriarius, assembly GCA_932066315.1. Classification (NCBI taxonomy): domain Eukaryota; kingdom Metazoa; phylum Arthropoda; class Insecta; order Hymenoptera; family Cynipidae; genus Andricus; species Andricus coriarius. Next base: position 21,979 of record CAKNWT010260839.1, read on the forward strand.
CAATCCTGTCGTTTAGGACAGCTATAAAGATCTTATACAGCGTGTTTTAAACAAGCTTTTGGCCTGTAATTTTTTGACTGGACAAGTCGACTTACGGAGCCTATAGATTTTCCAAGTCGGAATCTCCATTAAGGAGATGATTTCGAGGCAAAAGACAGGAGGAATGCAGACATTTATTGTCTCGCGCGAGGTTCGTAATACCCGGATTGAGATAAAGATTTTTTTTTTGTCGAGTACGTACCCACAACTTTTTTTTCTTTGGTAACTAATGCACCTATTGAATGTATACACGTGTATTTTCACGTGAATTCGTATGAATATTTCTACGTGTCAATTTCGTAAAATCAACGTGTAAATTAGGGGTATAAAAATTCTTTTTTAGAAATGTATAGCCGTCCAAGCGATTTTGGGTGCCCCTTGACCTAAAACTTTGCCACATATTTCGTACAGCGACGAAGCGTCAGTCAGAACCTTGTGCAATAGATTTGGTCTTTCGAAGTGCTGGCGAGGAATCAAGTATCAACTAACGACACGCCTGCCGACCTGGTACTACTCTATTCATTTGAAGTGTTTCCATGGACAAAGGAAGAGCTTAAGTCCTTGGATACTAAGTTGATCCCCTGTGCGAATCTGTAGGCATATAAACTTACATAGCTTGCTAAATTTGCATCTAAGTCGTCCGTTCCGCAGCTTTACATCTCAGTCGTCAAATTGGCTGCGGAATGCCTAACCTTGTGTGTATTCACAGCAAGATTATTCTGGGTACGGCACAAATAGTTGTAATGGACGAGGCTCTCTTCGAGAGATGATCCGAAAGTACAAGAAGTAGGCAGCGGAACGTTTATTTAGAAAACAGTGGTGATGATTGGTGAAATATTTGCCCTCGACTTTAGTATATAGCGATGGTTTTACCCAGACTATTCTGTTCAAGAAGCACGATGCTTTTGCTATGATGCCGTATTGAGCGAGATGAGATTACAGCTGAAACTCTACAGCAATTTTGACCAAAGCGGGTGTCATTTTATGTAATGGTACCCTCCTCCTTGAAATCCCGTGGTTGTCCTCAGAGCGCGGCTGTCCCCTCGCTGCTGGTTATGGGACAGCCTCTTTGCAATCACCTTTCTCGCCCTCACTCGGTGGCTGCACGAAGTATGAGTCGCAAAGGTTTAAAAATTTCATATGAGCAGATGACTGTAAGTAAATTATTCTTTCAGCGGCAGCCTTCAAACTTCGGGATAATGTCACCAGGTGTTATCCCAGCGATCTTAGTCCTAAGGGGTACCTCAATAGCCATTGCTTGTTCTGAGCTGAGTTTCTCTCGCGGAAATTCTTCAGACACAATGACCAATTTTAGGTGGCTTTGAAGGGTGAGACTATATGAACCACTTGGGCCAACGACCCTGTCCCTCTTTGCCTTCTCGTCTCGTTTAGAAATGCTGCATCAGACCGCGGCCTTCTTGGACTCAGCATTCGCGTTATCATTCGCCTCGTTTATGGGGCTATTTACAGCCCCATTTCCAGCTCTGCTATTTGAAATGCTTTTTTGAATCGTATTGGCCCCTTTTTGGATTGAAGGATATTTAATCCCTTCATTGGATTTCATATTTTCGAGAGAAGAAGTATTCATAGAGGTTGTCATTGAAGGCCCCCCTCATTTGAGTCGTTTTGTTGTTTTTTAAAATTACTTAAGTCCATGATGTTCCAACAAGTCGCTAGTGAAAATTTGGTCAGTCTCAACAGAGCCCCTCTCGCAGAGGTAAGTCTAGACACATACCCAAGCTTGGGAGCTTTCTGGGTGCTGAGAACCACTCGACAGTCGCTTTTTGGTTGAACTAACGCAGGTGCCATACCTTATTAACCAAGAACTACGTTCCTCAATGAGGCCTTATGGTTCGGTTTCCAGTTCGTCGCCACGCGTGGGAGTTCTAGGCTTTCTCCCCACGGCCAGGTACGAACACTAATATTTCTAAGTACTAGCGTACTTAAAAGTAAAAATGATATCCTGTTTTGCGGAAAAAATATAGAGAAAGTATGAAAAGTAAATTTTGACCTTGAAATCTATGTTGAAGTTACCAGTTTTTGTAAATATTTTCATTTATCAAATAGCACGGGCGTACAGATATTATATTTTACGTTCTATATACGTTTTTAAATATATTTTTGTATGCTGATTCCAAACCCGGCCCGTAAATTAATGTAGAGCTTGATGATTCAGAAAAAGGCCATGGAAGTTGCTATTTTAATCCTTGAAGGAATGCATTATTTTTATCAATGCAAAATTCATCATTCAGAGTATTTAAGTGCTTCTGGGTCCTCTGATTGAAAATGAAGATTTAAAATATCAAAATGGCGAATCCAATATGGCGGACCATAATTGTAAAAACTGAACCGGTTTCACAAGAAAATTGTTATTCGGGGGTTTTTCGAGCCGTTAATACATAATTATATAATTAAAATTTGCTTCAGCTCGTCTATAAATATTTGCTCTAGAGGCATCTTCTATTTGTACAGTCTTTCTACCAGTACTAACACTTTTTATTTTTCCTACATGGATGTCCCCGTTTCTTATAACAGGCCTGCCCAGACCGGCAAAATTTCGTCGAAATTGTTATTTGCCAGATGGGATTTTTCCACCTCCACTGGCCTCTACTCATTCAACTTCACGAGAGTGAGCACTATCCCAACTCCCAAGCCTCTGGAGCTGAGTAGAGGGAAGTGGTGGTGGAACTGAACATGCGGCCTTTTAGTCGGTGTTCCCTCTCTAGACAGGCCTGTCTTATAATCACCATTTTTTTTAAATCTTCATACTAAAATATTTTTATATACTGAGTCAAATTAATTTCAATTGGATTATAATGGAGTGTATAAGCCCTTTAAATTAAATAAGCATTTACGTTTACAGTCCTGTACATAATTTTAAATAATTTGAATAATTGAAAAATTTTATTTTATGAAAAGAATGCATAAATAGTATGAAAAACATAAAATTGAAGTTTGAAAAATAATTGTGTGAGATTTGAATAACTCCCGTGTAGCAATTTTTAATCAAATCATTTTTTTACAACTTATGATCCGCCCTATTGAATTAGCAATTTTCAATTTTGACATTATAAGTTCGGATTTTAAATCAGCTGCCCGAAAACTCCCCATGTAACAAATGTTAGTGAAATCGGTTCAATTTTTACAATTATGATCCGTTATATTGGATTCGCCATTTTGAAATTTGACATTTTTACTTCGGATTTGAAATCAGCGATCCCAGAAACCTTTGAATACTCCGAATGATGAAATTTGATTTGATAGAAAAAATGCATTCCTTCAAGGATTAAAATATCAGACACAATCGCATTTTGCTCAGAATCCTGAAGTTATACATTAATTTACAGGCTGGATTTCGAATCATCATGTGAAAATCAATGCAAAAACAAATGTATAACATAAAACATGATATCTATACCCCCGTAGTATTCGATAAATGAAATATTAAAAAAATGGTAAACTTCCACATTTTAAAGGTCAAAATTTATTTTTGTACACTTTCGCTATATTTTTTCTATATTCGCTAGGGATTTATTTTCATTTGCGGGTCCGCGAGCACTTAAGAAAGAAAGAGGTGGAAGACAATTTTTACGTACTCTAGTTTACGACATATCTTCATTTGAAAACAACGTTGAATATGTTCACGTGGAATTTCGCCTAAAACCTTCCAAAATACCACCAGAATTTCAGGTGCATTTCTACAAGAATTTTTACGTACATTTTCATGTGGATATTTTGATCTGGGAGACGCGTCTTCTCGCTGTACATAAATATTATTTTATTTGGCTTAACTTCTGGAAATAGAAACTCAATACCAATTGTAATACCTTTTTTATGATTTTAGGTTCGTTTGGTGGTTACCTGCCATTCCATTCATGGTCGCCATTTTCATCTATGATGAAACGAGACGATTCTACATTCGCCGAAATCCCGGCGGTTGGTTAGAACAAGAAACTTATTATTAGATGCTTTGTTGCTACGAGATAATGAAGAAGCAGCGGCAGAAAAGAGGAAGCATACCCACGCAGAAACACCCAAGAAGAATTCACTCACAAACTGACAAAGAATAACAATTCACAGAAGAAAAAAAATATATTTACAAGATTTACACAGGGCGTGCTACTGGGTCTTTTATCATCTCGAGATAGGCTTGCCGAAGTTGATCATTATTATAGCCGATTGGCTTGCTTTCGTTTTTTCACATCGAACAAACCGTTGACTACGACGAAGATTTTGCCAGGCCTGTTCTACGTGGGAGACGATAGAGCGATGTTGCTAACAGTATTACTTGTCATTCCGGCTCTACTTGCTCGGAATCAAAAATCCTTGTGCAAGAAGGACATTGAAACCATTTACTCATCTTAAATAAAACGTCAACATTATAAGGGCCGGAATGACGACTCAATGAGTAAATGATTGCTTGAGATAAAATTCAAGAAAGGCCTAAAGGAATCTGGAGAAACAAAGAACTTATTGATTATAAAGACAAAGATGCGACTCGGCAAGGAAAACAAATTCAAGAGGATAGCCCGAACGTCTTATGATATCGAGAAGTTGCATCTCAAATTTCTCTCTCATCACTAGTCAAAGGACCGCACGCCCTAGTTGTTGCAGATTAAGGAAAGAATCTAGGACCCAAAATACTGAACAAATTCGTTGAATAGTAGGCTCTGCGAATAGAGTCTGACCTTTGCCGACGCGAAAAAAAACTTGTATGTCTCGTAATACCATGAATCTTCATAGAAGTCTATAAATTACTAACTAACGAAGAAACCAGTATGCTAGATTGGCACACCCTAGTTGAAGAGAGAAAAAGAAGTTATAATAAAATAACTAATGTAATATTAAAAGAAAAACGCGTTCGCAATATTCATTATTATTGTAAAAGAAATAATATCGTTCGGTTCCAATCTTATTCCGAGTAGTTAAGAACAGATTGTGTATAATCAGTAGTTTAAATCTTGGACAGCAAAAACACACAGAACGCGAAGCATTCAGTGAAAACGAGACAAATAGTATAAATACTTGAAAATCAGTATCAGCTACAGTAAGTTTTGAAATAACTGAAACGCGGGCAACGCGTTAATCGTAGGGTCAAATTAAATTGCGACAAAAAACACTGGGAAAGGGTGGGAGGGAAAAGGGGAAAATGTTATTGATTCATCCGTAATAGAGTAGAACATGAATAAAGAACGAGAGGAACAGGAAGAGTAGGATGTTTCTAGAGGGAAGGAGTGGGAAAAGTAAAAATACATTCTTACGTAGGTGATCGAAAAAAAAAGAAAAAACAGTAAAGATAAAACCATTCATTCTGTTAGTTTTTCATAGGTTGTAAAATGCCAGCGGGATAACCACGCTGCAGAAAAATCATTCAACCCCAAAACGCCGAACGCCCTGTTCTCAACCCACGATATCATATCGAATAACGCGCTTTACAAAGGTAACTTAAATGCCTGCCATGCGAGTTTTATGACCGGAGACATACCGGGGCCAGCAAAAAATACATTACAAATCGAAAATCGAAAATCGGGCTTTCAGCCGTAGCTTATCACTCTCTTTGGTTCGATAATGCCATTATCCGGGTGAGCTGGGTTTGAAAGCCGTTTTCAGAATCGAGTCTCACATATATACGTAACATATTCACATGCTCACGTCTCGGCCCGGTAACTCTGGCCTGAAACCTACCCAAAGTGTTCATATAATCGAGGTGTTCTCAAAATGTCGTACACGCGTTATAAAATGCACATTCTTCCGTTTTCAGTTTCCCTGTAAACACGAGAGAAACGAGTTAGCAGGAGAAAAAGGCGTGAGCTCCTCAATTCTTCCGATGATTTTATTCTTTTTCCCGGAAAGAGGCTGTGCGAACCTCCCGTTGGCAAGAAAACAAAAACAGGACAATGTTGCGGAACCCTTAGTGGAGGCGCAGAATACGAAGATTAACAAATCTAAAGGGCCTGTAATAAATGAGCTTAATTTAACAACACTTGATGCAGACAACGTACTTACTCCGATTTTACTCCAGTACTTGTGCTGTACTGTATATACGCAAAAGTAAATTAATATGTTTGCGCATCGTTAACAGAATTGTGTATTTGGATACAAATTTGAGTTTATGTCGCATTAAGGGCCATGTCATACTTACCCAATTTTACCTTACCGTCAATATATATATATTTTTTCAAAATCCTCTCCACACGAAATGAGATATCGAGTGGAAAATTTGATTCGATGAATAGAAATGTACTGACGGAGATTAATCTAATACAAGATTTTTAGAATCAAAACATTGTTTTGCGAAAATATATTTTTTGTAATTCTAAAAATATTGGACCCTGTAAACCTTCCTTTGTGCCTTTTATTTAATTACCCAAATTCTCAACTCGATATCATATTTCGTGTGGACAGGAGTTCGGCAAAAAAAAACATTTTTTTCGGTAAGGTAATCATCGGCTAAGTATGACACGGACTTAAGTGTTGAATGAAATTAAGTCCCAGCATTAATTAGTGTAAACGCTAGCGAGAAAGATGAATCCACGGTTGTCGACAGGGTGTTCCGTGTCGGGGGACGTAGGAGCCCAAATAAAATGCTTTGCCATCGTGCGCCGCCTCTCATTTTAGGCTAATAATTTAAATAATAATATAATAATTATTATAATGATAATATAATACATGTTAAATTAAGATATTATTAGATGTAATTATTATACATGGTTTAGTATAT
>CAKNWT010260841.1:437-14890 GCA_932066315.1 Andricus coriarius
ACAGGACATAGCATTTTATTTGACAAAACAACCGTCATCGCAAAAGCGTACAATATTTTTCCAAGAAAACATAGAGAAGCAATCGAAATCTCAAAACACCCTGATAACATTAATAGGGACAATATATATAATACCATTTCGATTTGGTTTTCCGTCCTCCCGAGTTTTAAAAAAATGACTTGAATGGCCAGTGTTCCCAGATTAGGGGTTTTCCCCCTACATTTAGGGGTATTTTATCCTTCAGGGGGAATTTTAGTGGGATGAATTCTTTAGGGGGAAATTTAGGGGTTTTCTTTCTTCAGGGTTTTTTTAGTGGTTTTCATTAAACACCCATATATCTTTCCATTTTACTTAAAAACATCGACATATAGTACTGAACCGCTGACTACGGCCATCAGAAGTGGCACCTGGAATAGAAAGAGAGGACAAATCGAGAAATTCCTCATGTTCTTATCTGAGGATGGTGATTGGTCAATTGATCCTTTTCTAATGAAAACAGATGGATGGCCATGACAAACCATGACAGCGGCCATCGATACCCGTACCACACTAGCGCCACGCTCGAGAAGATCGAATTTCGAAAATATGATGAATTTCTATATAAATTGAATGAAACAATTGACTATTTATGTAGAAAATTATCGCTTTTTCGAAACCCAACTTCATACCGGAGGGAAGGCATTTATGAATGTCAGTGTACGTCCGACAGAAAGTTGCTCGTTTTTGGTGAAGTGAATAGACCTTTTCATTTAAAGAAAACACCAGGGCGCATGTCAGTTGATATTCAAATGTGTGCCGTGTGTGCTGCAGATAATATAGATTTAACTATTTTACCCGTAAATGTGTTTTAAGGAACTTTAAAACGTAATTATTTACATATATTTAATAATTAGATTCATTTAACTATGTTATAGCTATATATTTTAAATCAACTGCAATGTATATTGAATAATCGAAAATTCTCATATATTTTCTGATAGGAGAATATTCTCGGTAATATTCTCGAAATTTTAGATTTATAAATTTAGGGTTTTTTTTTTACTGGCAAATCAGGCTCCATCTGGGGGAAACAGCTTTAGTCATCTGGCAACACTATGAATGGCCAATCAAGTTCGAGCAGTCCTTACCATGGGGCGCTCTGGCCAATCACAGGCATCATGGAGAATATATGTAAAAACAACATAACCTGAAACTTCAGTTTCAGGTCAGCCCTGAACACAGTTCGTTCACTCTAATGGGGAAAAATGAGACCGATTATAGTTATTTCTATTCCCGATTGGCGGCGCCAGCGGATTTTGTCGTCAACACAGTTGTCATGCCAACGCATGTCAACAACTTGATGTTTACCACATTGAAATATATTTTATTTGATGTGCAAAGTACATGTAGTTTCAAATGATTTCATCAATTCATAATTATATTATTTAGTAGGTTTTCAAATTCAAGAAATTTATGAATTGGTCTTCAACATTTCTTCATATTATTGCAGGATATGTGAGAACCATTTAATTATCTAGCAGATTCCATCCTGAGAAATGTGTTGTGTATAAAAGTGAAACATTTATTTTCTAAAGGCAAAATTTTTGTCTGGTAATATATTTCATAGTACTATCTTCTTTATATTTCAAATTTTTGTTTCATTCTTATACTTAACACATTTTTTCAGAATGAAATCTGATTGATAATTAAATGGTTTTCGTATATTTTCAATTTTTTGCAGGTTAGGTCGGGGTGAGGGGCGGGGGTTTCGCCGCCATGCACTTTAGTTAATTCTATTCCCACTTGGTGTCGCATTCGCTAAATGTCGTGCTCTCTAATTCCCCCTCTAAGTCCCATGTAGTGAACGCACTGTGGCCCTGAAGAAGTGAACTGCAATGTTCACGAAACGTCGGCAAGATTCGTATTTTTGCACACGATTGAAACCCGAAAAAGCTTTAAGTTTATCATAATGAATCATCGTGAAAGCATTAAATCTATTATTAAAAGGATGAATTTTTAAATGTTTATTATTGTAGCTGACTCAATTCTCGATTCAACAATACCTTATACGATGTAAAACCAATTTTTTTACATTCTCATCATATAATGAGAAGGTATTAGTTTTATGCAAAATTTGACTTCATCGGTTTTCATCAAATCTTCACGTTTTGAGACCCCCTGAGTCAGAAACAACGATTTTCACAAAGGAGTCTGTCTGTCTGTATATATGTCTGTATATTTGGGAGAAGTCCAATACGATTGAAAAAAAGCGATTATCGTACCAATATATAAAAGGAAAGCAGATAACAGCAACTGCAATAATTACAGAGGAATCAGCTTATTAAGTACCCTAAGTAAAATATACTCAAAAACACTCATACGTAGGGTAATGAAAATAAGAGAAGAAAAGATATGGGAAGTCCAAAGTGGATTTATGCCAGGAAGATCATGTACAGATCAGATATTTAGTTTAAGTCAGATCACAGAAAAAAGTTTGAGAGTAGGGAAGAAAGTTTTCTGTGCATTTATTGACCTAGAAAAAGCATTTGGCAAGGTGAATAGAAGTAAAGTTTGGGAAGTATTCAAAGAGTACACTGAAAAAAAAGATTACTTGATTCAAAGAAATGTAGTACTGAATACGTCCAATCAAATATTTTTTTGATCCAAAGAAATTTCCTTTATAACAAAAGTGAGTTTTTTGTTCGAAAAGTATCATTCCTTGAAGTAAGAAAAATTTTCTCCAATCAAACAAATATTTGATTGGACGTATTCAGTACTGCATTTCTTTGAATCAAGTAATCTTTTTTCTCGGTGTACGGAGTCAGTGGATGGCTTCTGCAAGCAATAAAAACAATAAATATAGGTAGCAAAGCGAGTGTAAGGGTTAATGCGATACTGAGTGACTGGTTCGATATTATGCAAGGCGTGAAACCAAAGGATGCGTTATGTCCTCATGGCTATTTTTCACATTTATGGACAAGTGTCCAAGAATGGCCCTCTTCGACGAAGAAGGTGTAGATCTCGAGACAGTAAGGGTACATGGGTTAGCTTTCTCAGATAAAAAGGTTGTCTTGGCAGAATCAATCGAGGACTTGCAAAGAATGTTGAGCACACTGAATACAAGCATGAAGATCATGAGCCTCAAACTTAACGTAAATAAAACAAGAACTATGGTGTTTGAAGACAAAGGTGAGAAAACAATGTGCAACATTATTCTAAATGATGAGCGAATAGAACGAGTTGAAAAGTACGTATATCTGGGTAGCCTATTCAGTAGTGAGGTAATGATAAATGAAGAGTTAGATAGGCGCATAAACTAGGGTAAGAAGTTTATCGGTAGAGCAGGATCCATTATCAGAAGTAAAAATATATCAAAAAAGTTAAAATGGCAATACATAATTCTATATTTGTACTGACTGTACTATACGGTATCGAGACATGGACCTGTCAAAAAAAGGATAAGAGTAAAATTATCGAGATTGACATGAATTTCCTGTGCAAAATATGGGGAAAAACGCTGATGGACAAAGTAAGATACTAGTTGACATATTGGAAAGAAATCGTTTAAGATGGTTCGGACATGTTGAAAGAATGAAAGATGAACCATTGACGAAACAAGTATATAGAGGTAAAGTAAATGGCGGTGTGCCCAGAGGCAGACCACGGAAAGAATGGTTAGAATGTGTATATCAGACCCTAATTCGAAGAGAAATAAGAAGCCATAGAAACACCATAGCTTGCATGAAAACATGCATGGACGTGAAGGAAGCTAGAGTAGTAAGCCAGGACAGAAAAGTGTGGCGACAAATAGTTTGTAAATAGAGTGACAATAGAGTGACAATAGAGTGAATGACGCCTGAAACAAAAGACCTTGGATACTAATGGACCCGAGTGGGGAGCTTTACATGACGACTTTGTGAAGCCTTTCGCTTGGGGCGATCGCTAGAGAGATTGATCGGCAACCTGGGTCGGAGCACTGTTGCGAAACGAATGTGTTATTTAAATAGATAGCACGAGAATTCTAGATCAATCTAAAAAATTAATACCTGCTTCCTGACATTACTCCCTTCCCCATCGATTGAATCACGCCTACTCCGAAAGGGAAATGACTTATGGTATAATATTAATGTCTGTATATCTGTCTGTATCCTATAGGCACGCTAACGTACTCGGCGTCGACTTAGCCCCACGCGTCTATTTTGTATATTGGTATCCGAAAAAACATTGAAAATCATCGGAAAATGAAAATTTAACAACACAATCATGTTCAGCACCTTAAATTACGTAAGATAAATATACCCTGATTATAGTGGAGATGATATACTAAAGAAAAACACAGTTTTCCGCGAGCATCGGAAAAAATATTTGACTGTCGGCTTAGCCCCACTCTCCCCTACTTTTCTGCTTAATTCACAAATTCAGGTTGATGGAAATTGATTTCACGGCAAAAAAACTGTGGTTTCTATTAAAACCGATTTTTGGTTCCAAAGAAGATGCAACAAAAACGAACCCTTATAGATGGCACCACGTTCTATGTGATTCCCCTGTTTAAAATTAAAATTGCAACAGAACTGAAACTAAATTAATTAACTAATTAAAAACTAAAAATGTAGTTTTTTACTAATGCATATTAATTATTTTCTTGTTATATTTAAAGACTTTGTTTATAATTAAATGATAGTCGAAAATACTTTTAACAACTTTTAACAACTTATACTAGCATGAAAGTCAATAAAATGCTGCGTCTGATAAGCCTAAGTTAAAGGAAAAGTGTCAATTTAATAAAAAGATATTACAAAAAGACGTCAAATTTCCAATTTTTCGAACAATTTGAAGAACTCGGGAAAAAATTAATAATTCTTATAGTATTAATGTTAGACCATTAATAATAAGCTCAAATTGAAGGCAAAATGTCAGTTTTATAAAAAGATAAAAAAAAGTCAAATTAAGATGTTATCGAAAAATTAGCATTATTTATTAATTTATTGTTAATTGTATAACAAGAATTATTATTAAATGATTAATAATAAACCCAAGTTGAAGGCAAAATGTCAATTTTATAAAATGGTATTGCAAAAAAACGTCGAATTGAGATGTTTTCGAAAACTAGGAATAACTGTATAAGAAATAATTAATATTTTTTAAAGTTCTTGGGTTCATTTTAATGTTAAATCTCTACAGTATTTTATTGACTTCTAAGATTTTTTTTAATTTAGTGCAGTAAAAAAAATTTTCTGGAAATTATATTGCAAACAATAAAATGCTTTGAAATTGATTTAAGTCCAAATTTTGAATAGTATTTTTGAAAAAGTTGTCCTGGACATTTTTCAAAAGTTGAGCCGGAAAACCTGGAATTGCCCTGGAATTTTGAAATCCGACTTCTGTAACAAACCTGCTTTCCCTGAAATGCATTTTCTAATTTAGAATTTTGGCCTATTTGCTTCAATATTTCTTCCAGTGCAAACAACGTTTGCTTGCATGAAATGTTCAGGAAATTCTCTGGCAGAAACATTTATTTAGTTCATGAAAAAGAATTTATTCTTACATTAAACTTCTGAACAAATCATACAATAAACTTTTTGTATTTCCGCTATTTATATCTTGTTAACAATATTCGTATTTTTGTAGGTCAATGGAATTTATTCTGTGATTCTAAACTGCGCTTATTTGTATAAATTATTTTGTTTCTAAACCAGTTTTTTAAATCAATTAAGATGTTGTCAAATTAATTACATGATTATTCTGAACAATGTATCGCATTTTAGAACCACTTTTATATTTAGCTATTTACTCCTATTGAAACCCTATTTCTTTGTTCGCAAGAAATATTTTATGAAATTTAGGTTACGCTTCTTTAGTACAGTTATAAGGAATCACATCTTTCAAGTTAAAAAACTTTAACTTCAGCTGATGGAAATTAATTTGTTTAAAGGAAATATTCCCTGGATTTAAAATCACATTTGACTAAATCAAATACCTAATTGTTTAAACACTGACTAAAATAATGATTAATTTGCATAATTAATTTCATACTTTTGGTTTAGAAAAAACTATTCCCTTGTAATGAATAAATGTTTTATATAACGAATTCAGTACTATAATTTCCTAGAAACATATAAATTTGCTTTGATTCAAGATATTTTTTTTCTCAGTTTACGTTAATAATGTTCTCCCCAGAAATAATGAGATCATTCTAATTTGAATTACAACTTAATTAAAATGATAATCAAATATATATTAAAAAAATTTCGTTCATAAGTATTTTAGTTTTGAAGTACTTATGACTCCAAGAATGTTAATAAAAATTATATTGCAAAGATAATTTGCTTAATAAATAATTTATAATGTTTAAAAATAATTCTTGGGGCGATGAGTTAATATATGGGATTTTTCACAACTTGGAACAAAAGCTAGGTTGGCCGAGCGGTCTAAGGCGCCAGGTTTAAGTTCTGGTACATTATGTGCGTGGGTTCGAATCCCACACCTAGCAATTTTTTTTCATTTTTTCACAGAACCTATAATGCCGTTTCATATAATTCTGTATTTTACATTTGTTTTTTTCTACAAATTTAGGTTTTACAACACATACTCAGTCGGTAATTTTCAGTATAAACTAAATGTAAAATCAAACTAAGTCAAATGAAACGGAATAAAAAATTGAAGGCTCTGTTCTAACTAACAAAATAAACTATCAGATAATGCAAAACAAATTTTTAAAGAAATAAAGTATTAAATATTAGGAATCTTCTGAAACAGATTACTTATGAAAAACATACTACATTCAGAATGGTATTTCCGAGGGTATTCCCTAAATATGCAAACCTTGGATTTTCAGAATAAATATAATATATTCAATTAATAAAGCACACTTAAAAATTAAATAATCCTTCGAAGTAGGGCATTTGTTTTGTATGATTTGAATTTGCCGCCAAGCATTTGTTAAAGGATCATGCACGTATCACATTTTTTTACGACAGTCCAATGACTGCCGAGTTTCCTCTCGTCAAAGGGTCATTAAGCAACGCGCGCTTTTGAACGTATCGCAAAGTTTGAGAATATTATAATTCGTCCCTAGATTATTAGCCAAATGTATGTGAGTGAGAATTTGTATAATTACATGTGTCGTTAAGTTTAACTGTGTACACAAGTGGGTTTAGTGCAAATGCACAAATGCAGTGCTGCAATCGTGCACAGAACGTGATTAGGTCATCGCTATTTTCGGCTGAATTACGTGGGTAAGTAGAAATCACGTCGTGCTTTCACGAGGTTCGACATAATAATATATTAATTTCTAACTAATTAATTTTCCGAAATATAATTATTTAAATCTTGAACCCAGACAGAAAAATGTCTAAAACCAAATGAACTGTTTTCTTGGATATACATGAAAATTTAGGTGCAGCAAACAAATTTTTGTTCAGTTAACAAGATATTTGATTGACCCAACAAATTTGTTGATTCAATCAACCAAATACTCCATCCACCAAAATATTTTGTTGGAACGCCAATAAATTTAGTAGATTCAACCAAATATTTTTTGTCTATATAATAACCATATTCTATGGTTGAACGAAGAAAAAATTATGTTAATTCAACCTAATCGTTTTCTGGCTGCACGATTAAAATATTTAATTCGTATACTTATCAGTGATGAGAAGTAATAGTATTAGTTTTTTTTAAACTATTTACTGTAACTAGTTACTTTTTTGGTAACGATAGTGGTAACGAAGTTACTCATTTTAAATCAGTAATGAATTGGTGACTAGTAACATTTTTTCAGTAACAGTAACTATAAAAATCGTTACTTTTTAGTAAGTTTTAAATCGTAGTTCAGAAGTCTTTTTTATGAAAATCTCTTAATTTTTATTGCTTTTGCCACTATTTTTTCATTTTTACTATTCAAATCGTGGCACCTACATTTTGAAAGATGCTTGAGTAAGGCAGGAATCATATTGGACTTGAGAAGCGGTTGATTGAAATACAAAGCTTTCGAAAAATTATTGTTGACATAAGTAAATAAAGAATACACAGGGCTGCCACATCCCTGTGCAAAAAAATGGAAAAGTGACTAATTTAAACCGATTCAAAAGAATGCAATATGAAATTTATAAGTATTCCTAGTGAATTTTAACGAATTCAGGTTAAATTTAAAAAAAAAAGCAATTCATGAAATAAAATTCCAGTGAATTTAAAAGCATTTAAGAGAAACTAAAAGAATTCGACGAAATTCATAATAATTCAAGTGAATTTAAAGTGATACAGCGAGATTTAAAAAAATAAGAGAATTACAAAGAATGAAAAGATTAGTAAAATGTTCAGGAGAAGTTAATACAAATTCCGAGTAAATTCCACATGAATTAAAATGATTAAAAAATTTTTGTTTAAAAAACCCATAAATTCAAAATATTCCACTGATTTCAGTTAAATTAGAGTGAGTTTAGAAGAATTAAAGGGAATTAAAAAGACATTCATGAAATTCATAAAATTTATAAAAATTTGAAAGTAACGAGGAATCAAAGAAAATTCAAGTGAATTTATGGAAATCAAGGAAAATGAGAAGGATTTGAATGAATTCATAAAAATTTGAGGTAAATTTTGTAAAGATGAAAGTAAATTGAAAACAATAACAAAATATTTTAAAAATTCATTGAATTAATTCAATTTGGAATGAATTGCAAAAAATACAAAATAATTTGATAAAAGGCCTAAGATACAAGGTAAGTTTTAAATACTTCAGGGTGCATTTAAAGAAACTACCATCAAAATTCAATACATTGAGTAAAATTGAATGAATTTAAAAGAATTCAAGAAAATTAAAGAAATTCAGGGTAAATTCATAAAAATTCGTGAGAATTTAAAAGAATTTAACCGACTTCAGGATAAATTAATCAGAATTTTAGGTGAATGTAAGTGAATTCAATTGAATGGAAAAGAAAAAAAATTAATCCAAAATATTCCATTGATTCTATTTAGAATAACTCAAGGGCATTCACGAGAATTCGATTAAATTCATACGATTTCAAGATAAGTTAAAAAATTCAAGTGAACAGAACAACATTTTTTAAATAAAAAAAAATTCCATTGAGATCAAATAAATGGGAGTGAATAGAATTAGTGAATAAGAAGCTAATAAAATACATAAGAATTCAAGGTGAATTTAAAAGTCTTCACTGTGCATCAAAAAATGCAAAAAATTCATTGAATTAAAAGGATTTCAAGGGAATTTCAAAGAAGTAAGGGTGAATTAAATAGAATTCAAAGGAATTAAAAAAAAACTCAATAAAATACAGAAATCCTTGGGTTTCCTATTTTAATTTATTGAAGGAAGTGATCTTTTAATTTTAAAAAGTGAGTATAGTGACTTTCTTTTGAAAATAATTTGATGTTAATTGTTTTTTGTTAAATAAGAGTAAAAAGTTATTTGAGAAAAATGGTAGTGACTAACAGTGAAAGCCCGGAATACAGATAAAAATAAGCTTTATTTATTTCCCTCAGTATATATATTTCTAGATTACAAAAGTAACTATAAAAGTAACAATAGTTACTTTTTTGCAAAAGTAACTAAGAAAAAGTTACATTTTGGAACAGTAATAAAAACTAGTTCCACTTAAGAAGTAACTTACGCATCACTGATACTTATACTATTTTCAACATTTATAAAAAAGTTTGTGACTCACATTATAAGTGTAAATTGAGTTATATGTTTTTTAGTTTATCTGTAGAAGTATATTTGCATTTATTATATATATAAGGGTTCCTACATTTTTAGGCAACATATATTATTACTGATTCTAATCTCTGGAATTATTAATGAATTGTATGAGTGAACCAGGTGGATGTTAAATCCATTGCGCCTAATATTTAGAAAATATATTTTTCAAGTGTAATATATAATAGACAATTTTTAATTATTTTGTAAAAGAGAATTTAAATTTTTTATATAGTTTGGGATCGATCCGGAAACGTGCGCCATCATTCTTCAGGCGTAGAAGTTTTTGAAAGTCGGTATGTCCCATAGTCGGTATAGTAGGAATCTAATATACCATGACTGGTATTACCTACGCGTATGATATCTATTCCTCTTGTGTTACCATATCCAT
Organism: Andricus coriarius; assembly: GCA_932066315.1. NCBI lineage: Eukaryota > Metazoa > Arthropoda > Insecta > Hymenoptera > Cynipidae > Andricus > Andricus coriarius. The sequence continues at coordinate 10,517 of CAKNWT010260841.1, forward strand.
GTGATAAATCGCACACAGTTCACAGTTTTCTCCACAGATGACGCGTAGAACCAATTCTGTGAGATTCCGCCCTTTCAACTGCCGTCGTTACTTTGAACTACTATCGGCGCAAAAATTATAGACACCTGCCTTGGAAGCTTAACAACTCAGCAAAAAAAATGCTACAGTAATATGTAAATAGTCATTTGAAAGCTGAAAGTGTTCCACGTAAATGAGGTTGAAGACGTTAATGTAAAAATTTGTTGTGCTTTGCAGACTGAATAATCTAAAAAAAAATTAAGGAATTTCGGGCACATTTAAGAAGAGTCAAGTTTAGAGCATTATTTCTTGAACAAAAGGCAATGGGGAAAATTGTTTAAAATCCATGAAAATAAGGAAAAAATTTTTGAACAAATCGCAGTTGACCAATAGGAGAAATAATGAAAATTGTTGCTTAAAATTACAAAAATGTACAACTATACTATCTTCAGTTCTACTGAAGATATTAAAGTAATTAAAACTTCAAATTGTAACGGATAGGCTCTGTTATTATTTGCAATATCCCGGAAGGATGCAATTGCTTTATTTTTTGGTGAAAACCGCGATATTTTTAGACATATTTTTTGGTTGGAAAGCAAGTGTCAGAAAGCAGCGGGCGTGCCTTTTTTTGCTGCTGACCGTTGGTGCCTTTCTTTGATCCGTGCTTCCGAAATCTTGCCCAGACATTGACGCCTCTTCTGACCGGCAGCAAAAAAATGCACCCCCGCTGGTTACTAACACTTACTTTCCAACAAACAAAATGTTTTTATTATTTCTTAAATTTGTCAACTGCAATTTGTTTACAAATGTTTTCCTCATATTCATAAATGTTTTCAAATTTTTCCGATTACCTCTTGTTTAAGAAATAATGCTCTAAACTTGACTCTTCTTAAATGTGCCCGAAATTTCTTACTTTTTTTTTACATTTTTTTGCAATAACCTCTTCAAGCTCATTTGCGTGGAACACTTTCAGCTTTCAACTGACTATTTACTTATTATCCAGCTTTTTTGGTTTGGTTGAGTTGTTAAGCTTCAAAAGCCTATAATTTTCGCGCCGATAGAAATTCCAAATTTTCAAATGTTCTCCCTATTCTAATTTCATCAATTATAATGGTGTGTAAAACAAGAAAGCGGTAACTACATTTCAGATTTGGCCCCCCGTTTCACAATGGTCTCCAATATATTTAAATAAAAGACAATTATGAATCAGGTGATAATTTTCCCCTGATTCATAATTGTTTTCTATTTAAATATATTGAAACCCATTGTGAATCGGGCGACCAAATCAGAAATGTAGTTACCGCTTTCTTGTTATGCACGGCAGTATAGGTGATGCGATACTTTAGAAATAATAAGATTGTTCTAAGAATGTTGATTAAAAATCTTCCTATTAATATGCACATATTACGAAAAAAACAGGTCTTTATTTTCGTGCATGCGAAACATTAAAAATAACCAAGGGGTCTCGCTCACCCGTAAAGTCGAAATGCATCGGCGGTCTCCGATCGCAGATTCAGCTCTTTTTGGTATCACTAACAGAACTACGTCGGGAATAATTATGGAGCAATAATCGTATAAGGAAAAAATGTCCCGTAAAAGTCTTCGACCCTTAAACGAATCTCCAGGCGAGAGATAATCGTGCGAAGCCACGTCACTGAAAGGGTCACATATCCATAGCTAATTTCGTATTACGTTACAGTATAATTATATTCCTTCAGAATGAAATGCAATATGGATTTTACAAAAGCGGTTCCCCTAATCCGAAGTCCGTGTAAACGCCTCCGATTCGGTCCAGCCAGACCACACGCACTACACTTTAGCGACGCGGATTCAGCCCAAATGACCTAAAAGGCCCTAAGGAGCTGATATTTGCAGGAACAAATTACAAGAACTGTCAGGAGTTAGGACTCTTCTGATTCGAAAATCAGCCAATTATAGATGGGCGCGGCTCCTTTCTATAGTTTAGCTATAATAACTTATACGACTAATGTATACACCGTTGCCAAACTTTTGAATCCTTCCTTGCCATGTCAGGTCAGTCATTAGAATAAGCAGGGCCTATTTTAGAAAGAATTTACAACTGCAACTCTGTTTTTACTTCTCTCCGTTTCTTAAAAGAAAAAAAAACATAACGAGGCGTTGATATTGACAACTCGTGACGTTAGGAGGGCTACCCTTGTCCACAAGTCACCCGAAGTCTCCTGACGTTAATTGATTTCTTTGAAACATCCTGAAATATTCGAATCAATCTGAACTTACAAAAGTTTCCTAAAGTCACTGAAATATCCTTTAATTATAGCCCAGGAATCTGGTACTTTTTCACCGTATTTAGTAGGTAATGCGCGTCTTTTTTCTACGACGGTTTATTGAGGAGTCCTGATCCAAATTCTAAGTGTTCTAGAAATGACCACGACACGTCCCGGAAATATTGATAAAAAAAAGCTTCAAAAATCGTGTTTGCGTAGACTAACCTGCCCTATTGCATTTAACAACAAAATGCTTAACAGCAAAATTAAACTGGGGAAAATTTTAAGAAAGATATAAAAAAGAACTTATTATCTTTAATGTCCGGTTATGACTTTTTAAAGAACCCGGATTTTTTCAAAGAAGAGGCTAAAAACCCAATTCTCAAGTTTGTACCTGTACTTTGGAACCTAGCCCCAATAGGTCATAAGTTATAGTTCCCCAATGTTGACCACATTTGACCTATTTTTGAGGCAAAGTACTCGTGTTCAGTTTTTTCGAAATACTTTGTTTGTGGGCAAAACTACGTAACTAATGCCAGAGACGAAGTTGTTGTGCAGGAAATCATGCAAAAATCTAAAAAATATATAATCTTCTAGCCTGCATAGATCAAGAGTTCTAACTCTAAAACAAAAAACCATTTTTTTGCTATTTTGACTTTTTTTAGCCAAAAAAGTTTTTTGAAGACAGCTCGTTTCATGCATATCCTATAGAAAACCGGTAACAAGATAAATTATAGAAGGCTAACTTTTGCGTTTATAAATAACAAAAGTTTACTTCTATATTTCACGAGTTATAACCATCAAACGTTGACCCTTTCCATTCGGAATAATTATTAAGCCATTGTTAAAATAATATTCTTTACACTATTAATTATGTGCATAGTTTATTTATTTTTTTTGTGAAAATTACTTTCCGAATATCTGTTATCATAAAGTGAATGTAGAAGAAACTATAAATGAACTTTTATTACATTGTTAATTCATTATTTATAAGAAATGTTATGGAAGGGATTAGTTTTACAACGTTGAATTATTTTGTGTTAAAAATGCCAGAAATTGATCAAATAATAATCGCAGAAGAAACAGTCATTGTTAATTGTTGATAATAAATGATTATATAAAGAAATGAATTAGGTAATTATATGCAATTGATGTAAAAATTAATTAAATAATTGACTAATTGGCTGAATGGTTGACTGATATATTACTTAGTACCAGGAGATGGACAACGTCGTAAAAAGTGGAAAATTGTTTCGTAATTGTTTTTTTGCTTTTTATTTCTATAATATTTCTAATAACGATTTTTAATTTTCTATTAGGGAAACCACTAAAAAAAGCGCCTGGTATTTTATCAGTCAATTATTCAATCAGTTAGTTAATTATTTCATTAGTTTTTTCACCAACTGCATAATTACATAATTAATTTATTTACGTATTCTTTCATTGTCAACAATGAACAATAATTGTTTTCTCTACGATGATTAATTTAATAATTTTTGACATTTTTAACATAAAATAGTACAACGTTAAAAAAATAATCCCTTCAATAACATTTTTTATCAATAATAAATAAAAAATGTAAAACCAGTTACTCTTTTTTTTCATTCACTTTCGACAACAAATATTCTGGAAGTAATTTTCACAAAGAAAATACATAAAATATGCACACAATTTATAGTATGAAGAGTATTATTTAAACAGCGGTTAAAGAATTCATTGTTTCTTCACGAAAATAAGAAAAAAGTGTATTTGCATGGAACTAAAAATGCATATATGCGACCAAAATAGATATAAAGGGTCAAAGTTTCATAGTCATAACTCATGGCCTGTAAGAGCTTAAACATTTGTTTATACCAAATTTAGCATTCTATAATTTAATCTCTTATCGTTTTTCTGTAGAATTTGCACGAAACGAGCTGTCTAAAAAAATACTTTTTTGTCTAAAAATAAATCAAAATATCAAAAAAATGTTTTTTTGCAGATTCATACCAACGGCTTGCCAACGATTTGCCAACGGCCATACCACGCTGGAAGCACCAGTTCCCGTTAGATCACTGAAGTTAAGCAGTGCTGGGCGCGGTTAGTGCTTGGATGGGTGACCGTCTGATAC
>CAKNWT010260869.1:0-12871 GCA_932066315.1 Andricus coriarius
TGTTATGTTCTTCTAATGTTTTTCCGAATATTACAATATCGTCAATGTAAACGAAAAATTCTTTCCCAGTCCTCTGAATGCATTGTCCATCATACGTTGGAAGGTAGCGGGTGCATTTTTTAGACCAAATGGCATCATATTATATTCAAAATGCCCTTGTATTGTAGAGAATGCTGTATATTTTTTGTACTCTTCCTTCATGGGGATTTGGTGGAATCCTGCACTAAGGTCGAAGGCTGAGAAAATCTTTGCATTTCCTAACTGGTCGAGGATATCGTCTATTACTGGGGGAGGGTATGCATCTTGGTCGGTGTCTTTATTAATCTGACGATAATATACTACCATTCTAAGCTTTTCTCCTTTCTTAGGGACTATCCTCAGTGGGGAGTTGAAAGGTGATTGGGACTCTCTTATTATACCTTTTTTCAGTAATTCACTTGTTTCGTTAAGTGCGAATTCCTTGCGTTTATCGGGTAGTTTATGGGATCTTAAGTTGATAATTTTTCCTGAGTTCAGGATTATTTCATGTTCAGTTAGATTTTTACAGGGTAGGGGATCTCCATCTAAAGTAAAGACTTCTGAATATTGAGTCACGATTTATTTTATCCGTTCCCTAATTTTTGGTTCAATATGTTTCAGGTTCAGGCAATTTTGAAGTTTTTCCAGTCTTTTGAAGTCGCTTAAAGGATAATCACCCCCTTTTTGGGCAAGATCTACGTCTCGTGATCCTACAGACGTAATTCTGCTGAATTGGATTTCCTCTGGTATTTTGGTGGGTTTCTGGGAATATTTATAATATGGTATTTCTACCTTATTATTGTATATTGTGTATAGTCCATCAGGAATTCCTTTTTGACCTTCTACTAAAATTACTTGATTTTCTTCGTCGGGTACGTTGATTTTACAGATTTTTGTTGACTTTCCTGGCAGGTAGTCTCCCTCGAAATGTAATGCTAGTTTCCATTTGTCGATTATCAAATCAGTTTTTGTAATAGCATATATGAGATATTTGTGGAAGAATGGCAATTCTATTATTCCATCTTCTAATAATGGGAAGTTTTATTCTACTATGTGGAATAGTTGTTTTTTTCCAAAATACTGCAGATAAGTGGCTTCCGTTGTGTCATGGTGATCGTCTCCCATTGCGAATTTTTTGTCGAACTTGAAGGTTTCTTGGTCGGGCTGTAAATAGTTTCTCTTAATTATGTTGATTGCTGCTCCACTATCTACTAATAATTTGTATATTGATCCGTCACTTCTTCTTCTTCCATGTATTGATTGTAATATTCCGGATAATTTAGATATTCTGCTTGGTCCTCGTAATTGATGTGCTCCTGGATTTCCTCCGTTGTCATCTCCTCAATTTCCGCACTTGTGGCAGGACATCTTTAATCTTTCGCTTAGTGGGAAATTCGAGTTTGGTACTTTCTCCTGTTGGGGTGTGGTACTTGCTGAAGGTCTAGTTGTTATATGTCGGGGTTGGAAATTAGTAGGTTGTCTAGGCACTTGGCTTAGTCTAAGTATCCTATCTTTATTTTTTTCTTGTTGCCAAGATTCTGCTTCCGGTGCTTCTTGCAGAGCTTTTGTTAGTGTCGTAGGTTTCATTGGTCTAACCTGTGACGATATATCGTCTCTTAAATTCATTATGAATCTTTTGATCGCGCTGTTCTCTTCTATCTCTAGGGCCATTTTCCTTTTCGTTCCGGAAGGGTATTCTGCTTGTACCGCGTACACAAGGTCCTTATAGGCGTCTCTGAAAAGAAGGCTAAAAGTTTGAACCGTGTTGCCTCCCTGTCTAATTGCGTCCAATTTAGCTCTGCACAATTCAATTGAGCTTTGTATTCCGATGGTAGTTTCTAAAGCTGAGTATAATTAATCGTAACTTTCTATTGAGATGTGTCGTATAGCTTATTCGGCGTTGTCTCTAACTTTTTCAGCTATTACAAAATCGAGAAGTAAGTCTTGATTGTCACAGCGTAAACGAGCTCTTTTTTCGCTTTTTATCCATTCGTGGATACCGGCACCGTTAGTTCCATTAAGGATTTTAATCGTTCTAATCATATCCTTTGCTGGTGCTAGGGGAGTGATTATAGGGGCTGTTCTAGTAAGCAGCTCATTGGGTCGTTCCGTTGACATACTTCTTGGTGGTGGTGGGTTCGTAAGTGCAATTTTCTGAGAAATTGGCTGTCTCATTTCTCGTCTAGGGACTTAAGTTTTTTTAGCGTCAGGATCCGAATCGTGGTCTATAAGTGCTGTATTTCTTGCAACTTGTTTGATTTCCCGTCTCCGGTTGTGATTTGTATCATTAAGTGTGGCGAGTTCTTCCTTCAGTCTGGAATTATCGAATCTCAATGCTTGCATTTCCAATCACAATGGCTGAATGGGATCCAGATATAATAAAGAATCCGGTGTTGTATGCGTTGGAGATTGTGCTCTTGATGTGGGTTGAGTGTTGTTGGGGGAGGTCATTGCCGTAAGGAATAAAGGAATCAGTTCGTGTGATCAATCAGAAGTCTCGCCAGTATCGTCGGTCGCGTAAGTTACACCGTTGTTATCTCGATACTTTGCATATGCCAGCGCGAACTATCAGTCTCGCTCCTGTTATCTGATACGCGAGATTATGGTTTGCTTTGGACCTATAGTCTTTTAATACAGTGGAATGTAAGAATATCGTCTATTACAATTTCCCCGATTCCAAAGTAATGGTTTCTATTATTGTTGAGGAAAGGCTGTGCTCTGTAGCACCAGGAATATACCTTACCGGAATTGCAAAACTTTGCTTTGCGTAACGTGAAATTAACTTTGATTTTACGTTAGTCTCCTTCCTCAGACAGGAAGGAGGACTTATTCTCTTTCTAATTCGATACGATTTGTTTTTTATTCAAATGCTTACTTTTTCTAAATTCGCTGGATGGCTTGATCCTCTCTGGTTAGCAGCTGGGAGTCCGTGGAGTTCCTCGTTGTTAACCTGGATTTGGGCGATGGCCGATGACTGGTCGTCGGTCTTCCAAGCGTTGTTACACAGATGCGTCTTCCGCCTGATTGCGGGCCTCGTTCAATTTTTGGAATTTCGGAAAACGGGGTTTTACGTTGTATAGCAGCTACTCAATTCACTAACTATTTTTAACCACAGGTTTTCTACTTTTCAGGTTGTCGGGTCACCCGTGGGTAGACCCGAAGTTCAAATGAGTTTCGTAAAATTCTTTCCCTTCTTGTCTTAAATAAATTCCGTAGAATTCCTTTCCAAGGTTCGTCACAAGAATTGCTTTTATAGGACTTCTGTTTGTATCCGTGGATACTGAAATCGAACAGCAATCCTGGCAGGATAGCCAAAATGTTATGCTTAAAAATGTTTAGCGTGCTTTTTTGTGTAAGCTCGAAGTCAATCTCTGACTTCGAGCGCTTTATTTACGTTTATAAGTACAGGTATAGAAATGAGCTCCTCAAAGAGGCGGCGTTTTTACATTCGAGTTTATGTATTAGAATAATATTTTGTATTCCTGTAAGAAAGAAATTTTTATAAACGACAAACTTTGCTCAAAGAAAAACTTTGTAATCTATTTAAAAAACTTTGATTTATATCCGTTTTAATTTATTTGTAACTGCTTCGAAATATGAAAACAAGCCAACATCAAATTAAGCAAATGGTACTTTATTTTTTTTAATTCAATACTTACTAAGCAACACATTTCCTTGCATCAGCACTAAATGGTACATGCAGTACGTATAACAATATACACAACAAAATTTCAAGAAAATTTGTGAATACGGAATGCGGACCAGTTCGGTTCTTGACATGTGCTCTGTTTCGTCTCGCTCTACACTTGCCACAACTTATTTATTAGACAATTTTGTAGTTTGTATTGTATCTCAGTGATTGTATTTGTGTTCGGAGTGCAGTGCACCTATATGTTGCATTTGGTGATTTTTGGGCTCTTTGGTGCTTAAAAGACTGTTTTTTAGTTTCGGAGGTCGACCGTTCTCGCGCAGTTAATACGTATTACGATTTGTGCCGAGTGTAATAAGACAATATCCAGAGGATCGCAGGGTGCTGTTTCCTGCATAACGTGTGATGTAATCAGCCACTTAGCCTGCGTCAACGTCAGATTGTCAAAAAAAGAATTTGATGCTCTGAAAAAAGGATAAATCGATTTTTTTTTGCGTGAAATGCAAATCACCGAATGCTGGTGACACCTCTTCGGGATTGGACCAAAGCTCCTTGCAAAATGGAAGTATCGACCCTGCCAGTAAGGATCAAGTAACTAACCCCTTACTTACTACAGTCTCTCCTGTCATTCCTGCGACCCTGCCTCCTGGATTTATCGAGGCTATACACAGTGCAGTCTTACAAGCTCAGAGGGAAGCGGCCGTGCAGGCGTAGGAACAGATGAGAAATCTCTTCAAGGCATTCGAAACTCAGCAGCATGAGTGGATTACGAAAATCAACACCAAGGTTCAGGAAATTAAGACAGATGCTTCAGAGAATTTTCGCAGAATCAATCTGCTTGAAAGTTCTACTGTTAGCAGTGCGGATTTGGTCGCGCAAATAAAGACTGAGGTAAGCTCGCTAAAATTGAAGGTCGCCTCACTTGAAGATTCTCTCAATTACTAAGAGCAACCTGCCCTTCAGAGTACCCTTGGAATTCACGGGTTACCTATGAAGCCGAATGAGGATCGTCCATCGGTCCTAGAATCGGTTTGCAAGGCTCTTGATGCTCCCTGCGCTAAAGAAGACCTTATGAATGTTTATCGCATTCGGAAATTTCTAACATCAAATCCGCTGCTCGCACCTATCATCGTTGCCAACTATAGCAGACAGTTGGTAAGAGACAAAATAATCGATCAGAGGGAAAAAGTACGAGACTTCTCTACGACTAATCGAGGCAGGCCAGATAATGAGAAAAGTCACATTTTTATCCGTGAGGCTTTGACGCCCTATAACCGAAGGATCTACGCTTCTGCATTGAATTTAAGGAGACAAAATAAGATAAAATATTTTTGGATTACCGGAGGAAAGATCTTTTGTCGAAAGGATGATGGCACGCCTAGGATTCAGCTGTCACTACTGCAACATGTAGAGCGATTCCAATAGCAATTATGCTTTCTACGGTATGGTTACACACACAGTTGTGTCATATTATTATTGTTTGGCTATTTGATGCCCGTTGACAAATATATTTTCAACATTTTTCATTTTTTTATACCTGGTACATATGTGTCTTCAGGTTGCAAACATGGTTTCATATTCAAACTAGTACTTTTTAATCTTGATACTGGTCTTTCTCAAAGTAATTGTATACTATTATTCTTAATCATGTACTTTGGATACCTTAAATGTTCTAATTATATGCAAAAATGTTCACTGCACTCCGGATATCCGGATATCAATTTACGCAATCATGTCCATTTTTTTTGGAGAATTTGTGTAGGGTTCTACGACACTGTATTCGATATTGTTTATTATTTATTTAGTATCGTTATTACTTTTATTCATTGCCGATATGAAAATTTCAATTGTATCTACTTAGTTTGTGTTGTGCTGATAATGGTTTTTTGTCTGAGTCATTTTTTACGTGTGCAGCGTGAGCTTCCCATTTTTTAATTATTTTTCTATAAAATCTTTCTCTTAATATATCCATGGATACCTTAAGCATTTGCCATGTGAACGCCCAGTCTCTCTTGGATCATTTTCACGAATTCAAAAATTTTTTCAGTACATGTTCCTACCATACAATAGCTGTTTCTGAGTCCTAGTTAACTCCCAATATATCCTCTAGCCTCGCTGCAATTGACATCTATTCGCTCTTTCGAAGAGACAGAGAAGAGAGAAGGGGTGGTGGAGTTTGTCTTTTTCTGCATGATAGTCTGAATGGTACTGTGGTTGGTGTGAGTTCAGTAGCTACTTACCCCACGACCGAATTTCTCATCGTTGAAGTTAAGTCAACTTCTGATAGTGTTTTAGTAGAAGTAGTTTATAAACCACCCAATGCCTCCTATGGCACAGAGCTTGAATCGGTAATTTTTCATTTATTCCTAACTTTAATAACATTATCCTTACTGGAGATTTTAATACTAACCTAAATCTCACTTCCAATCATTCTAAATATATGACATCTTTGGTACACTCTTCGGGACTCTCGATTGTACCTCATGATTCCACTCACCATACTGATCGTTCCAGTACTCGTATTGACTTAATAATTGTAGACAGATATTGATAAGGTTATTTCCTAAGAACAACATGCTATCCCTTTTCTCTTGAACCACGACTTGATTAACATTACCTTTAAATTTTGCTATAATCTAAATTCAAAACAAACCCAAAGACTGGTGCGGAATCTCTCTATCATTGATGAACATACATTCCACGAATATCTTATGACGTATGATTGGGAAAAAAATATTACTAGATACAGATATAAATAATAAAATCGACGCTCTGACTAATTACCTAGTTTCTGCATTTAATAAATTTTCTCCGCTAAACGTTCCTAAAAGCTTTAATAAAGCTGCCCCCTGGATAACATCCGAAATTAAAAATCTGATAAGGGAACGTGATGGCAAGCTCCGACTTGCAAAAAGAAGAATAAGCAGTATAATACAAGCTCAATTTCGTAAACTAAGAAACCTAGTTCAAACTAAGATTAGAGATGCGTTTAATCAATACAATTATAACGAGATTGCACATAGAGACTACCACTCTTAATTCAACATTTAATGGCTCTGACTTCTTTTTCGGTAACATGACACCTGCAATACTTTTGGAAAAACACTTAAAATCAAATCAAATGCCATTAGAAATGATGGAATATCAATAAAAATGATTAAACTTGCCCTTCCAATTATCTTTCCCATTCTATTGCATATCTATAATGCTTCCCTTCACGTCGGTATCTTTCCAGATATCTGGAAAAAGGTTGTTATATGCCCAATTCCTAAAACTTCTAAACCTACTTCTCCGAAAGACTGGCGGCCAATTTCTATTTTATGTGCACTGTCCAAACCACTTGAAAAAATTGTTCACCTGCAACCATCTAAATCTCTCGAATTATCTAAGACCATTGACCCGATGCAATCAGGTTTTTGGGTAAAGAATAGTACTCTTACTGCTTCCCTTAAAGTAACGACGATACGGAGATCACGATTGTTGTTCTGTTTGATTTTTCGAAGGGTTTTGATATGGTCAATCATAAGTTACTCCTACAAATGTTAAAATCTTTTCACGTGTCAAAATCTGTCATTATGTGGTTTAAATCCTGTTTTAATAATCGGTCACACAGAATTATTAATAGTAGTGGTGAGCTTTCTGACTGGTAGGAGGTCAAGAGTGGGGTTCCTCAGGGCTCCATTCTGGCACCCCTCCTCTTCAATTTGTTCACTTTTGACCTTGGAAGTGAACTTCAACATTGCAAATACCACAAATATGCTGACGATTTAAAAATTTACTTATCGGGACCAATTTCTGCATTAAGTAGATTACTTCTTCTAGTCCAAGAGGATATCGATCGCGTTATCCTCTGTGCCTGGAAGAATGGACTTACTCTTAACCCGGGCAAAACTCAGGCAATTATTGTTGGACCTACTTCATCTCCGTCACTTGAAACACTGGCATTATTTCCACCTCTTCATATCGAGAATCTTACTATCCCTTTTTCGGAAGTGGTTAAAGATCTGGGATATTTCCATAACCGTCCTTTGTCCTGGAAGGAACAGGTGCAGAGTATCTCAAGGAAAACATACAGAAGTCTACAACAACTATACAGGAATAAGGACTCTTTACCTGCCTCCACTCGGATACTTTTGGTTAAGACTTTATTCTTGCCCTATTTTGACTACGGTTGTTTAGTATATGATGATTTGACCGACGATTTAAACTTCAAGCTTGAGCTTACGTTAAATGCCTGTGTCCGTTTTATCTACAATTTGCCTAAATACGAACACATAACTCAGTACAGACTTAAGGCTGGTCTGCTCAATGTTGCCAAGAGAAGACAATTCTTTATGGGTAATTTGCTCTACACTCTTTTTCAGAATAAAGCTCCCGAATATCTATTCAACCTATTCCAATTTGTAGACAGAGACCTTCCAGCACAGTCTAAGCTTCGTAAAAGATATAACATCTTTAAGACCCCTTTTCACAGAACGTGTCAGCTTCAAAGATCATTTATAGTAAGGGGTGCCCGGTTACGGAATAAAGTACCATACGATATTAGAAATGCACCTTCCCTGTATCATTCCAAGAATCTCTTTTTCGAATATTTGTACAATACTCCTAACCCAACTCTTGAAATTAACCACTGGTAAACTCTCATATTTAGTTCTTGCACATTTCATCTTCGAATTTCCTTTTGTTTTCATTGACTTTTGCAATGTATTTCCTTTACACACAGTTTTTCCCTCTTTATTTCTACCTTAACATGCACAAGCACTACTAATCAATCACCTAATGTTTATTACTACACATTAATCTCATACCTAATTTGATACATATTCTGTAGTCGACTCTATTTATTTGATTTAGTTTATAGATTGGATTATAAGATTAATCAAGAATTCTGCCGATCAGTTCTTGCACAAATTTGTAAAGACCCTGAATTATCCTGTTCCTTAGAGGGCTATTTAGCCCTAGGGACTTTTTTTGAATAAATGCAAACATGGCCAACGGCCATACCACGCTGGAAGCACCAGTTACCGTTAGATCACTGAAGTTAAGCAGTGTTGGGCGCGGTTAGTACTTGGATGGGTGACCGTCTGATACTACTGCGTTGCTGTTGGCGGTCGTGGGTGTGGTGAGCCCACACTTGTAGTTATTTACTACAAGAAACTATCCACCTAAAAAACACTACCCGAATCGGGTAGTCTCACGCTTACCCCTAGAGGCTCGCCGAAAGGGAAATAGCTTAATGATATACATACGTACAAATACAGCAGTTTTAACACAACGAACAAATTCAATTTGATACTTCGACTGTAGGGTTGTAAAGTTTCATGAAACTTTGACCAAATGAAAAGTTTCATGAAACTTTGGAAAAGCTTCTAAAGTTTCAAACATTAGGACGAAAAAATTCAAAATATGAAATAGTATATTGTGTATCGAGGGCGTAAAGAAGGCAAAATAGCTTTACGCCCTTGATACACACCATACTTTTTGTCCCCCTCCTTGAAAACAAGCATGTGAAGCAGATAGAGCATGTTTAGCGTACTTGACAATTTTAGCTTATAGATGAAAGGAAGAAATAGCGTACTTTGCAGAAGGGAGACTGTCGGGTCTAGCAATACAATTTTTTCAAAGATAAAGATCAATTCCTCCATATTCTCACTTGCGGAGGACAGTGTATGTGTAGCGGGTTTAAAGTTTTATGTAGCGGGCGTAAAGTTGTATGTAGCGGGCGTAAAGTTTTTGTTGTTCCGACGACGGATTGCGCATGAGCAAACGTCACTGGGCTGCAAGATGCCACTTTACGCCTGCTTTGCGTGCATGCAATGGCGCGTTTTCAAGGGGGGTCGGACAAAAAATACTATTAAGTATTAAATATAAACATTTAATAGTATTCTTTGCGTTTCGAAGCAAATCGTTTCAACTAATTAAAAGAAATAAATCACGTGTTGATTGTTAATAACATGTAATTTTTGAAATATTTTATTTAAAAAATTTGAAAATAGATTTCAATAAAATAAAAATTAATGTCGCATTTAATACATATTTAGCTTTTATAATGTTTCATTTTCAAAACGATTTCATTAAAAATGTAGAAACTTGGAATGGAAATGAATAAAATAACATCCTGCTATTTCATTAAACTTTCAGGTTGACTTATTAGATTAGATTTATTAGATTCGTCCACATTAAAAATTGCATTTAACTATTACAACACGTCCTATTCACTAACGTGCTGCGTAAAGTACTTGTGCACACAGTGCTTGTGACGAACCATCTTCCAAATCTTACCCGGTAGTCCGGTACTCGGTGATCGCGCCTGTACTCGTATTTGTTCGTATTATCAAGCTTTCAAGATTCAGTACGATTATTCGATTGAACAACGCCATTATATTGCCTAACCACAACCTGACATGAGTGCGCAAGCGCATACGTGGTTGTGAAACTTTCAAACGTTTCAGATTTGGTCCCATGAAACGTTTAATTGATTCATGCAACTTTCAATGCTTCAATGAAGCGTTTCATGGACTTACAACCCTAACTTCGACTAATGTCTAATTTCGAGATTTCAAAATAATTGAAAATATTATGGTTGCACATGCGCATTGCATTGTTCTGGCTCTCAGCACCATCTAGCGGTTCTCCCGGACACTAAAACCTAATGTCTTCAAAACTACGCATGGGAGACGAGCGGATCATCGTACAGTGTTTTGAGCTCCTCTTTGGTGGCTTACCTCAACGTTAGGAGCCGAAAGAGTCCGGTCGTTACCGATCATGCACGAAGCTGAAAAGAGCCGGTTGGCGCGCAATTGAAATGCCTACATTTAAAGTTTAATACCATTCGCATAGTTCATGCATTAATTTAGAAAGAAAAGTATTGTCTTTTTTCAAAATTTTTGTAATTATTGATTCGCGCTAATTATATATATATATATTCTTTACAATTTAAATAGTGCATAGGTGCATTTCAATTGAATTAAATGCTTATGAAGGAATTTTATTGTATTTTTAGAACTAATTTACGATTTGAAGGAACTATCACAGGGCAATGCAATTAAGAAATAATATTTTTTTTTATTCTCATAGGTTTACAGTTTGAAAATGTAGAATAGAATAGAATTTTATTTCTTCATGTACATCGTCATTAGACTTTTACATATACTACCTTTGTACCTTCTGAGTAGAATACTTTTACTTTGGCACTTTTTGCCATGCTTCGTAGTTACAAAGAAAACATATTTAGCTCATTCATGACATTCTCCGCTTATTATTCTTAGAATCATTTATTCTGAAATTCCTTAATATTGCCACTTGATATTCTCCCTTTTATGAGCCTTATTCTAGATAATCAAATCCATAAAAGCATTACTATTTAAATTTCTACAATATTTAGCCTAACTAAAGTTGGTTAACAGTCTGTTTCTTTTAATTGACGGTTATAATTTCATCTTCGATTACTTCCTCGCCAGTGGCGTAACTGTGTAGGAGCGAAACCCCGCATTGCGGGGAGGCCTCCTCCTCCGATGGGCCTCCGAGGGACTCCTTACACTGTGTAGAAAAAATAAATTTCACTATGTATTTCAGATCAATAAGTTTGCCAAAATTAAAGAAAGATGTATTACAATATAGGTATGTATGCTTAATGTATAATGTATGTTTAATCTATAAACAATATATATATATATATATATATATACATCAAGTTTAAAAACTGCTTTCTTTCATATAAAACCGGGCACTCTAATAAACAGAAACCTTTAGAAAGGTTTAAAGATAATTAAAAAATTTTCTCTAGATTCATGTGACAATTTAAAGTGATTTTTTGTTAAAAAAATTTTTTTTTGTTGAAAATATTTAAAAATATTTAAAAACAAATTTTGATGCATAAATAACAATTGAACAATTATTATTAATACTACTTTAAAAAGTGTTCAGTTAATTAAAAATTGTAATCTCTCCATTTTTAATGTTTCTAACTTAAAATTGCTTAAAATTATATCATTTTGAAACTATTGTGATAATTAAAAAAGAATTTACATCATAATTAAATTGATTTAAGTTGACCTGGAAAATTGAACAACCTTGACCTGGAAAGCTCTAGAAAATGATAGCGTAGTTTTATATATTTTTAAAATTTTTCAATTGTACAATTTTCCAGGTCAACTGAAATTAAATTAATTATGATTTTATTATGATAAATTTAGATTTAAAATTTAAAGCTTTTTCGGCTTTCAATCGTGTGCAAAACTACGGGTTTCGTACATACCTTCTGAGAGATGATCACGATTTCAGGTCAAGAAGGAACATTAACATGCAAGTTCCTCTTAAGCCCCAAGAAATGGCTGAAATGGATGCCTCCCTTCGCAGAGAAATCTCGCAAGAATCCGACCTCTGGACCATCAATTGCTCAGTTTATGGTGCAGCGAGAGCGTTGGCTGATTCAAATCGAAGGCTCAAACCGACGATGGATTAAAAGACCAAAATACGCTTGCATCAACTGAACAAGAAGATTGGATGGGCAAGACAGAATGCGTCCCATGTTCAATGTGTGATTGACTACATAAAATTTGGTAGACCGTTCACGAAAGGGTTCGAAAGTTCGCCCAGTAACTGAGGATCTTGAATCACACACTAAACAAGTGAAAGCTGCTGACAATCAAGGAGCACATTGTTGACAAAATACGGCTGTAATCTAACGCAAGGAGAAGAATACAGAAGAGGGAGAGATGGATCTGGGAGAATCAAAAGTTGCCCATCTCGCCTGTTCACTGATCACTCTGTTTCTGTCAAAAATCCACCCAAGCCCAACGAGGTAGAAACTTTTTGGAGAGAGGTATACAAGATCCCGAAAACACTAAAGTTGAAAGAAGATACTGACAATATCATCCGCTTCAAGGAATTCTGCGACAACCTCATTAAATCTGAGGAGGAATATCCATCAATCACTGTCGAAGATGTGAAAAAAGCACTTAGGGGAACGAAGAACTTTTCCGGTGCTGGACCAGGTTGTATCGAGAACTTCTGGCGGAAGAAGTTTACTTCTACACACCAACATTTGGCCCGCATATTCACCTCGTATTTAAAGTCAGAGACGCCCATTCCGCAGTGGCTGGTGTTAGGACGCACTAAACTCCTACCGAAAAAAGGCAACTTGTCCAACCCAGAGAATTACAGGCCAATAACTTGTTTGAACACGCTGTATAAGATCTTTAC
>CAKNWT010260875.1:2885-16768 GCA_932066315.1 Andricus coriarius
GGGGGGGGCGCCAATTATACCTGCACCTGGGCGCCAGACGTCTAGAAACGGCCCTGGGAATAAGAGTGTAGGGCGTGAGTGTTAGAGGGGGAGGAGTTTGTTATATAATGAGGTGATACGGAGTAAACTTGTCTGGTATAAGAGGGATGTGTGTAGGGGTAAGGGAAATGGTTCTTAGGAGAAAGTGAAGGTATTAATGAGATGGAGAGTGGTTTGGAAAGCGATGGGATACCGTAACGGGTGTGATGGGGTTGAGGAAGATTTGTGTGCGTAGGGATACGGTTGAGATGTTACGGAGGGGATAAGGATTTGGGTAGAAGGGATGATGGATGTGGTGGGTGACTGATAGAGGTCGAGAGTGGAAGAGGTCGGGATGTTTACGAATGAGGTAATGGGTGTAGGGTGGTGAGATGGAAGATATTGAGGCTGAAAGTGTATACAAGATGTAAAAGGGGGGCCAATGGTATACGGATAGAGGGGGTGAGAGTGAGATTGAGAATGAGAGAGAGTGTCACGGAGGAAGACCTCAGAAGAGAATCAGTAATTATTCGTTAAAAATACTTGCCTGCAAACTCAGGACAATTTATTGTTATGAGATTGAATTCTCAAATAATATTGTGGAATGTTCAGAAAGAACACTGAAGGTTTTTTCAGATTGAGTTGTATAATATCACATCAAACATGCGATGATGTAACACTTATTACTTGACCTCCTCAGTGTCGCCCTAATCTTGTAAGTTAGCGTGCTGATTTGCCTTATGCTGAACGTGTAGCTTCAGCTTGTGCATTTCAAATTTATGGCTCTGAAGCTATCGATCTGCATCTCACTTTCCTTCCCCTTAACTGAAAATAGGACATGTCACGTGTGTTCTGTTTCCTTGATACTACTCTCCTGGGTAGCACGTGTTTATAATGATACACTCTGAAAAAATTTCATTTTACAAGAGTAAAGAGTGTATCTCTTATTGCATGAGCAGGCATTCAATTTTATTTTAATATGTGCGATCTTGAATCTATGAAGATTCTTAAAAGAATCCAAGACTGTAATTATTTACCAATTCAGATCATTGCAATTAGTGCAATGAAAAAACAAAAGTTCTCGAAAATAAATTATTAAAAGATGTTAAAAGGCCTGTGGAAATTTAGTATCGACTCTATCCGATTTGAATTTTAATGATGTTTTTCTTGTAGTTTGATCAT
The DNA here is from genome assembly GCA_932066315.1 of Andricus coriarius. Classification (NCBI taxonomy): domain Eukaryota; kingdom Metazoa; phylum Arthropoda; class Insecta; order Hymenoptera; family Cynipidae; genus Andricus; species Andricus coriarius. The sequence continues at coordinate 4,086 of CAKNWT010260875.1, forward strand.
AACCGTTGATCATAAACATTGAAAAATATTTCAATATCCCAAAGAGTTTCTCAGGAAACTTAGTGCGATAAAATATGAGTTTTGAAAACAGTTGCACTTACAGGGTTATGCCTTGAGACCCTTCAGTCGATGAAAAAAGTAAGTGTATCAAGACCTAGCATTTTTTCGCTAACTATCACTATTTTTGGCAAAAAATAAATTTGTAATCAAAAACTTACTTGACATTAAGTTATGTTATAAAGTATTGATTGTAACCGATCTTCGAAAACATAATTCACTGTCTCAATCATTTTATTTTTGGTATGAAGTTATGCACTTTCTAAAGCTTTTACTATTCGTTATTTCAGTTGAAACCATACGAATGATTTTAACGTGAAGGTTACAAAATAACAGCCTTGTTAAAGTTTTATGGTTGACAACCATACTCTTTCATCTGATCCCCACGATTTGAGACTCCTTGTTATTTTTTATCTTGACATGATTCCATTCATGATTATTTTATATCACTTCCATAGCTTGTGGTAGCATTCATATAAATTTGTAACCAAAGGTCGAATTTCGGTGAATATTCTTTACATACGCCATTGGCGCCATGCGATGCCCTATATTATAAATTTTGTCAGTAATTGACGGACCTTGATTACTTACGAACTGCATTAGCATGAAACAAAATTTTTCTTCTCATTACGACATCAATGTTAGTTTCTCGATATTTTGGAAGCAAAAAGTCTCAGGTGAAATTAAATTCCATACATTTAAAGAACAAATCAAAATATTTGTTTTAGAATTATTCAATAATTAGCAACATTCATAGGAGTCTTCTGGATTAGGTTATTAATAAACATTTTATTGGAAAAAATAAAATAATTATAGGATGTATTCAGTCTGAACTCGAAAATTGACACATATTTTTTTAGATTTCAATAGCATTTTTTATTATTTTATAAATCATTAGAAAGGTTGAATAAATTTTGAGATTGAGTATACGTATGGTACATCATTGAGTTAGGAAAACTGGGTTTTAACAGTTCAAGTTGTTTAGGACATTTTCACATAGATAACAAATCATATTGTTGAGAAGGCTGATTTGTTCACTTTATATGTTTAAAAATTATTTCATGCAGAAAGAAATTTAGAAATCGAACTTAGTGACGTTATGAGGAATGAAGTCTTCAGCGTTTCTAAACACAAAAATTAGTCAAAGAAGGTGGCATACGTGTACAAGAAACGGGATCATAGACTTTTTAAATGTATTATCTAAAATATTTAACATTTATATTTTAATTTAAAATTATTACTGTTGACCTAATGATATAAATAGATTCTTAATAAAACTAATGATAAATAAAAATTTCTGACATGTTTTTTCACTAAAAAATTTCAAATATTAAGTTTCATGTTCCAAACACTAAGTGCTAAACCTCAATTCAAAACGCAAGTCCAATCCGTTTACCGTTTCGCTATCCTCTTTGAGTCCTCCTTTCAAAGAGATTGGAGGTTGCGTTCAGAGTACAGAAGTTCATGTCCATCCATAGTTGGCGAAAATAGGGAATGATGAATGAAGAAGGAGCGATTATTGATTAGAGAGAGGGAGAGAGAGAGAGAGAGAACGAGTGGGGAGGGGAATAACGAGTCTGATAAGTGAAGGGTTAAAAGCTGAAACAAAAGCAAAAAAGTTCACTACACTGTAAAAAATAAAAAATTGTACCAGTTAGAATGGTAAAATTACCAACAAAAAATTGGTGCAACTTTTATTACTCTGATTATGGGGTGAATACCACTTGCACGTTAGAAGTTCCAACCAATCTTGTAACTTTACTACTTTTAGACTGATACTATAGCAAGGCGTTGTAGAAGTACAGTTTCTGCTTGTGAATCTGTGACTTTCAGAATAGGTAATAAATGGACCTACTTTCAGAGTGTTGAATTTTTTGATGCTGGTAAAACTACAGAAACGGTTAAAAATTCATTTTTCCAACTTAATCTCACGTCTTAAAATTTGATAATTGATAACGCAGCGTACTTGCACAGATCTTAACGTAGTATAAGTACAAGTAATTGTGAAGTTTCAAAGTTGTCGAGAATAATGAAAAAAATGGTAAAATTACAATTATTTGTCAAAGAGTGTTTCAGAATAGTATAAATCATGGAAAAATTTATTTACAAAATTGATGAAAAATATAGTTAAAACATGTATTTAAAAAAATGAATTTATTTATTTATATTCGTATATATGTCAATTTACTTTTTTTGATAATTACGTATAGTGTGCCATCATTCACATTTCTCATGTAGATGCTAAAGTTACCATGTTGAATAAAAACACGAATATTTTTGGTTAGAATGCCATCACCTACAAATTCATAATGTTCATAATGCATTGTAATTTTACAGAATCTGTCTGGACACTTACGTAACCTAAAAGTTGAATTTCATACTAAAAGTGGATATTCGTTATTGTGAGTGAAAACGTTACTTTGGGAGTAGGTAATAATCGAACCTACTCTAAAAGTGGTAAAATTACCAGAATTTTTTTTACAGTGTACTTTTGAGGGACACTTTGTGACTATTTATAACTAAGTATTCCTCATTTTATGATAAAATAGTAAAATATTGTCCTATTTTTCCAAAATAGAAAAAAATATTATTTGAACAGAAAGTTCCTTATTGACACCAAAATTTGCCGGAGCTCAATACTCGACCTTTATTTTATTTAGATTTTCTTTAGCCAAGGCTCAAATTGAAGCTCCTGGAATGTAGAATTGAGATCAAAATAAAATTGACCATCAAAATGTTTACCTCTCCTTTCGATCAGCGTGCGTGGTGATGAAACACCTTTATCCAGGCCTCCATAGACATCTTTCGATATCGTCACAAGTGTACGCTTTCAATTTTCTCATATCTGTTTCATGTCCACTATCATTCTGGAAAGCTTTGTTTGAGTAAGCTACGAATTTCAATTTTGATTCAGGATTTTCTAAATTTTCGATAGCAAATTTCCGTTCATGCGGACTGTCGTTTTTTTCAATTCACTCCCATTTCAAAAGAAGTTTCACTTCAAAACTAATGTCGGTTTCAAAGTTTTTAGAGTGGTAGCTGCTCGGTAAGTCAATTGTCAAAATGGATGGGCAGTGACCCCACTGAAAAGAAATTACTCGCATTAACGAAGTCTCCAACAGTTCGACAACGCAATTTCCCGTCTTTCCACGTTCTCTTCCCCGCAATGATCAAATTATCCAGCTTCTACGACCCTTAAATTTACCAATTTAAAACCGTCTTCGAAGGTCGTTCTTCGCTTTCCAATGGCTGTTGTACGAAAGTAAAAAAATAAATAGATATCAAAGTATTTCGTCACGGATTTATGTTGTACTTGGAAAAATCAAATATGAAAAAATGTATAACAAAGCATAAACAAAGTTGAAATGTATATATAGAGAAAATCGCTTTTCTTCATTATGTATTGAGAAGGCCTATTACTTATTCTTAGGATAACATAATAATTTCGAGAAGTGAAACGATCCTACTTACGAACATAAAGTAAAAAAATGCAAGTGTAGATGGAAATCGAACTTTCTTTGAACCTTAATTCGTTCCAGAGCTTCTGAAAGGACTTATTTTTGGAGAGAAGCATTCCTGAAATTGCAGAAACGCTTAAAGCTATTGTCAAGTTGAAAGATGTTTTCTTTGCAATATAGGTCGCTGAGTTTCAATTTTTGTTTGGTTTCTCAATCTGAAATCAAATTCAATATACAAAAATTTATAACAAAATTTGTAATTTAGAAACGAATTTAAAGTGTTTATACTTTATTGTGACGCTAATACCACCTTTACAAGGTGTTTAACCAGAAAAATTTTCTTTGCATGTATCACCAACGAATCCCGAATTTTCTGGTGTTCATGCTCGTGTACTCGACCTTTCCAACAGTTTCCTTCAATAATATGAATAGATTTTTTAAATAAAGGAGAATTGGAGCAACTCACATAAAACGTAAGGGCCTTTTTTATCGCTCGCAAGCTTTGAAGATCCCACTTTTTTGTATGAAATGTAAGAAGATTCTCAATAAACCTTTTTCTGTAGACGGTGATGTCCATTTCCCACTTTTCCAAGTCTTCCGCAGTTTGTTTCCAAAACGTCTAGAGATCCATTTCGCGAAAGAGATATTTGAACATATTTATACCCACACAGAAGAAAAAGAAGTGAATTTTTGTTGCGGGTAATTTTCAAGTAGATAAAGTAGAATTTTGTTGCATCGAAACAAAACAAGATTCAATAGAGTTGACATGATAACCATTTTCCATGTGGTGGGTTAACCTTAACACGGGAAGGTAATTTTTGTCGCAGATAAAGATTACTCTAAATTCACTGTAAAGATTATATTTTGTTTTTTCTGTGCAGATTCTGTACAAAGTAGTCGCAATATCTAAATCCAAATTCTCGTCAAACTTTTTAGCAAGTGCAAGAAACATGTCCCTCTGTACGATGAGTTCTAGAGTGAATCGCTTATGGTAGCGTTTCGTGGTCCTTTATTTTTTTGGATAAAATCAAATCAGTCTTTATAGAATAATATTTCGAACCGAGATTAGCTCTCACTGCTAAAATAATGCATATCAAGGAAAGAAATATTAGACTTACCATACAAAATATTGAAACAGGATTTAATTAAAAATGGATGGAAAATTCGATATTGAACTGTTCGGGCTGCACTTGACAAGTTGTGAAACAAATTCAGTGTCCCTCGTTTTACAGACGTACATTAAGCCAGTTTCTCCCCAAATTAAGTATACATCAGAATCTAAACTGAATTATAAATATTTTGTATAGCGTTTATAATTTTTTTGCTTCACTTTTGTTTGCTGCTTACACTGATATTAGCATCGGCTTGCAAAAAAAGGTGTAAACACTGCAATGAATTTTCGCTTGATCTACCCGGGCAATTGTACAAAGTCTGCCTCTATGTCAATTAGGATTAGCTGCCAATTCCAGGAGATACTTGACAATATGAAGGTGAGCGAAAATTCGTTTACATCATCACCCGCTAGGACTCAAATTGGATCGATCAACTGTTTATTTGATGAAATTACTAATATATTGTTACGTTATTTTGGAGTGGAATAATGGGAGTTGCTGAGGTAACTATGAAACTTTTATTTCCTTCCCGTCAGACGGTCACGGCTGTATTCTCCTTAATCGCTATGACTTTATACTCGGAGTTTACGTAGACGAATCTGCTTTCATGCCAAAATCACACAGCTGTGCATCCATGCACATTCTTATCAACAATTTGAAACCAATTACGCAATAAAATGAATTTTTCTAGTTCCTCCAATTCGAGGTCAAGTAAAGGGCGATCTAAGAGTCTTTCTCATACCTGTTTCAGAACGAGATCGTACTTACAATCTGACTCTTGTGTACCCCACGTGGTGATGCTAGGAAGTCCCCCACCAGCAGTACACTGTTACCCTTTTTGTATTATCCTTACTCGGGAAAACCTATATTCATGAAGATATTCATGTCATGAATAAATAATAGCATTTCTTTGAAGAGACTATATTATTTACGGACGATGAATAATATCTTTGAACTCCTTAATCCGAAATATACACAGAAACTCGTAGTTGTTTAAATCCCTTGTAGCAGGTAGGCAAGTCCATGTGATAATGTAAGTTTTAACATTTTACGTGAAGTAGTTTTCCACAGCAAAATCTTAAAATTGTACAAGAAAACAGGTTTTCACGTTCACTTCAAAAATAGTTTTTGCCTATTATTTCCTTTTAATTTTCATTATAGAGTGATAAAATAAAAAATTTCACCAGGTTCCATTCCGCCAGTCCAGTATTAATTACTTGATGGATATAGGTTCTTTCGAAAGGGGTGCACTAGTGGTGGGGGACTGCCTGTCGTCACTGCGAGGGTCCACAAGGACAAGACTGTGCGTATGATTTCGTCCTGAAGCAGGTGCGAGGACGTGTCGTGGACTGCCCCAATTAAATATATATATGCGAATTCTCGACCCATGAGCAGCGAATGAGGCGAAATAAATGTTTCGAAATAACATGCTTTTCACAAACTGCTCATTTTCACATTTATAGTATATGATACCGTATCGACTATGGTATTTCAATACCACCCACACGTGATTATGCGAGAGGGATTTGGACGGCAGGACACCACCATACCTTCGCGTCCCTATCTCGTTTGTCTTGCACGGTCAACGGAAGTCGGTCGCCCGAGCCCTGATGCATGATATTCTAGTACAGAGCCACGATAAATCGTCGGTATCCAATCGTGCACACTTCGGTGGGTAGTGGCAAGCAAAGTATGAAAATACATTCTTTTTTTCGCTAAGTTCTCTCAACCAACTTTTCATTTTATCGAATTACCCTTATTTCCAGCTTTTGAGTTGAAAGTGGAAATTAGAGCAAAATAGACGATTGCTGACGAGTGTGATGAAATTCGCAGCAAGAGCCGGAGGTTAGTGCACGGGCCAAGCGAGTGAGAATACGTAGATGAGTGCGAAGAGTTGAAGGCAAGATTTAGATTTAACGCCTTTTTTTACTTCTTTTCGCTAAATTTCTGACCCCGTATGGTGGTTTTCAGTCAAATGTGTGTATACTTTTTTGAATAGAATTTTGTGGAATATTTTTATTTTGCAGGTGTGCAAAGTGACTTATCTTTGTAAACTTTGGGCATCATTCAAAGGCATTGAAGTCCTTAATTTCGATGTGGTTGTTGCAGAAAATGATTTCAGTTTAGATTTTTGGAATTCAAACTGAACGTTTTTTATTGCAAAAATGATCATTGAAAACTATGAAAAAAAAATTGGTCTTCCTTGTGATGAGAATGAATATATTGAATGATTATGATATCATATTATCTGTATATTACGAGTACTTACTTATTAAAATACGGAATCACCGAAATACAGGAATACGTGACGTAGAAATTAGCATCGACCTGATGGCGCCCATAACATGAACACAGCACTGATAGAAATGAATAAGTGGTACAACAATATTTATGATTAAATTAACTCTATTTTACTGCTGGTATAGATACAGCCATACAGGATGTCTGTTTTGGCCATCCGATTCTTGTTGCTTACGAAAGTAGACGCGCAGACGCGATCAAGATGCGCTTGTTGTAAACAAAACGAAGCGAGTCGGGTAAATCAGTCATACAGAGGGTATTGCTAAACGACAACATTTCAGAGATAGTTCGTTCAAGGAAGTGTTTAATAGAATTACATATTTCATACAATAGCAACACATATATTACATTTTTGCACCACAAATATAAGTAACTTGTATTTACCATATTTCAGTAAGTGCATTTCGTACTCTTTGTCATTGAAGTACACGTATTATATTATAAATATACTCGTAATTTTTCAACCAACGATCATATGGTTAAATCAGCATTATTATTTCTATCAGTGAGTATTTTTCGGCTCTGCAGTGTGATGACATCCGTGGTTTAATGTCGTTCGGATTTTTTTCTGAATTTATGTTGTGGTTGAGTACAGGCTTTTTGTCTCTGGACATATGTATCGGTAGTCAAATTGGACGCGAAATCGACTGTTAGTTAAATAGAAAAGAATTTGTGCTCCGGTGGCCGTACTACCTGTTTGGGAAACAAAAGGCTTGTCGTGCGACAACTTGCACTTGTTCTACGATACGCGGATGGTGCGCTCCTTACTGAGGTTGATTTGCTGTAAATATTGACGCTACGAGTCTCCTGTTTACTTTCTGGTACGTTTTTCTCTCATTATTGTTGTGGCTAGTTCACTTAATTTTAAGTTCGACGTGAATAGAACTTATTATATGAACCACATGAAAAATATCTGCTCTAATCCAAAAATGTCTAAGGATAACACAGATCATTCCAAGCTGATAGTTGATAAAGCAGATCGCTCTAAACTGTCGGTTGATATGGCAGATCGCCCCTGTCCGCACTGGGGTCACCCTCCGAGAACTGGAGGTATTAAATGTACCGGCTGAGGTACTCTTTTCCACGATAGATGTGCCTTCAGATACAAAATTTCTTCCAAAGGAATAATTGCAAAGTGTGGCTCAGCATCTTCCAGACCCAGTTCTCCTAACACTGCGTTTTCAAACGAATCACTCGAAGCACTTATGTCTAAACTATTTGAAAAAAATCTTCTGGCTATAAAAGAAGAACTAGCTAAAAATAAGGAAGATTTCAATACTACCATGCAGAATCTATCCAGTAAATTGGACACAATCCCTGATCGTCAGAAAGCCACAGACGAGTCTGTGAATCTTATCAAGACTCCACTGGATACTGTGAAAGCAACGTTATCAGACATGGAAAATGTCAGCTCATCTGCCGAAACAAACGAAGTTGTATCTGAAGTCCTGGATCGTCAGCTCAGAGCTAAAAACATAATTTTTTATGGAATTCCTCAATCAAATGCAACCACAGCCGAGTTGAGAATTGCTAATGATAGGACCAAACTAACCGACATTTTTGTCAGAGCTGAAATGTCACTGGACTGATTGAAAATTTACAAGGTGGGCAAACAAACTCACGAGAAACCTCGGCCACATCAAAGTCGTCTTCTTCGACGCTGACTCAGCCTCAAAGCTACTGCGTAACAAATCTAAATATGATGGCCCGTGCAGATTCCATGCTGACCAGACTGTGATGCAGAGAACAGTTTAAAAATCTGAAATCAGAACTGCAGGAGCTTGGGAATTAAGGACAAGTTGATACCACTACCTGATTTTTTAATGGTGTTCCAAAAATTATTAGTGTCCAACCTACTAAAAGTCCATCAAATGAAAAAAGTAAAGAAAGTCTCACCTGGGTCACTAACTTCCACGTCTACCTGTATATCCGTTTACTAACAAAATGTGAGAGGACTAAGAACGAAACTGCGGGATCTATGAAACGCCATCTCAGTCTCATCTTTTCGATGGGATGTCATCGTATTTACGGAAACTTGGCTGCATCCTGGCAGAAGTGATGCCGAACTCGGCCTAAATATTTATCGCGTATTTCGGGCAGATAGATCTTCAAGTATCAGCGATCTTGAAAGGGGTGAGGGTGTACTAATAGCCGTAAGTAATTAACTACTTTGTAATTTTATATCTACCTCAGAAAATAGTGTTGAACAGATTTTTGTTATAGTTTAAGTTCCGCATACTGAATTCATAGTTAACTCTACTTATATTCCCCCCGCTTCGTCACATGAAGTTTACCTAAGGCACTGTAACGAAATCAGCCACATCGCCATTAGATGCCCCCCAGCTAAAGTTTTACTTTTAGGTGACTACAATTTACCTAGGATCTCATGGTCAAATGACGAACTAGGTGTCTCAAGGGAATCAGGACCCTTCATTAGTGGCCCGACGCACAATGCAGCTGAAACTATTGCAACCACTTACGGTTTCTTAAACCTTAAACAATTGAATGAAGTATCAAATAGTCTAGGCAGAATTTTAGATTTAGTATTTTCTGATATCCAAGAACTGTGTATACTGGTTGCAATTGATCCCTTAGTTCGCTGTGATGGAGGATTTCATCCTCCCCTGTATATTTCTATTTCTATTAGTCTTCCAGGAGAACATCCTCCTGCTGTTGCAGATACCTTTTTTATATCAGACTTTGATCAAGTAAATTTGCAAGCGATTCTCGAGTATCTGGGAGAGGTTAATGGGGCAACAGAACTACAAAATGACGACATTGAGATATCTATCGAGCACTTTTACTATTATGTAAACCTTGCGATCGAAAAATATGTTCCTCCAAGAAAAGTTTTCTCATCCACGTATCCCATATGGTTTAACCTGGAGCTAAAAAAAACTAAGTCGATTGAAAAAATAGCACATAAGAAATTCAAGCAAATGCAAACTTCAACGAATAATGAGGCTCTTTTCAGCCCTTGAATCTAGATGTAAAGCATTAAGTGAAACATTGTACTCCGACTATACAATCAGAATTGTGGATGATATAGAAAATAATGCAATGACCTTTTGGCGCTGCGTTTACAACAAACGTTCTAAAACATCTGTATTAACAGTCTTAACTCATAATAACGTAAAAACAAGTAATGGAAATGAAATCACACACATTTTTGCAGATTATTTTAAATCAGCTCATACTATTGGAGAGTTTTCTTACTGCTTAAATGATCTCGAAAATAATAATGAATTATCGACAATACAATTAATCCCCTCGGTTTTTTATAGAACGTGAATCTGTTATCGTTGAACCTTAGCGGCTGATATACAATCAATCATTAAGAAACGGAGTTTTTCTGAAGCGCTGGAAGGTTTCCATAGTTACCCCGATACATAAGGCTGGTACCCGACAACATTTAAGCAACTATAGAGCAATATCCATAATAAATGTAGTCTCTAAGATACTAGATAACATAATCACAGATTGTCTCCAATGTTCGTTCAGAAATATTTTGGCAGATCAGTAACATGGTTTCCGCTCTCGTAGATCCACAGTAACTAGCCTCATAGTTTGCAGACAATATATCACAAGCTGTGTGGACCCAGGTAACTAGGTAGATGCTATTTATACAGACCTCGCTAAAGCCTTCGATCGGGTTATTCGCGATCTACTTCTGTCGAAATTAAAAGCTTACAGTGTTACAGGACCTTTTCTAAATTGGTTCAGCAGCTACTTGAAGGAGAGATCACAATATGTAAAAGTAGGAGGATTCGAATCTTTAAGTTGCTGCACTAGGCACCTGGGGCCGATACTGTTCATCATATTTATCGATGACATCACTCGATTAATAACTTTCAGGAAACTCTTGCTCTATGCTGACGATCTGAAATTATTTTCTATGATAAGATCAACTGAGGACACTCAATTCCTACGAAGGGATTCCGTTAGTAACAGTCAATGGTGTCAAATAAATAGAATGTTTTTAATGTCGACAAGTGCCACGCTATCTTATTCTCGCGCAAATCTACAATTATAGAATATCAGTATCACATAAATGGATCTTCCCTCCAGATAACTGCAAGCATAAATGATTCAGGCATAATATTTATCGGTGATCTTACTTTTACAGAACAATTTAGTAGTGCTGTCTTTAAAGCCTCGCAAATACTCGGACTTATATTCCGATCCTCTAAAGATTTTCGCCAAATAAAAACCTTGAAAAAGCTTTTTGTGTCCTTAGTGCGACCCATACTAGAATACGCTTCTGTGGTATGATCCCCGTATCAAAAAGTCCATAAGGATAAAATTGTGTCGATTCAACATCGTTTTTTTGCGAGCGATTGTATTTATCACGGTGTTTATATACGGAAAAAAGTTTGCCTGATATGTAGATAAAAAAAGACTGCGGGGATCTCTTCGTAATTACCCTAAATGCTAGAAAATCACCCTCCCAAAATCTGATCAGATCCTTTTTTTCAATATATCTTAGAAATAAGATGTTTATTCAAATTATTTCAATATTGATGTATATTTCAACACGGAGAAAATTTGTGTGTGAAATTTTACATAACTTAGTTCGGTAAACGGAGGACATTACGGCATTATATTAAAATTTCACTTTCAGTTATGTAAAATGAAATAGGGTAATATTTGATGTGAAAATATGAATTATTAATATAAATTCATTAAAATTTAATTTGCGATTCAGTAAGAAATAATACAACAAGATAATAATGATTACCTACCAGTTAGGTAAAATCAGTCGAACTGTTAGGTACAGTTTCAATCATAGAAAACAAAGTCTACCTCTCTATATATGTGAATTCTACATCCCAGTCATGGAAAATTTCGTGCGCCAGCAAAAAAAAAACATTCTTGCTACAAACAGATTCTGGGGAAGGTCATCCACTACTAACAAGCACATGCTCCCACATATCATACAATTCATAAGTGTATTGTTGGTACATATACACAATTTAACTTAAGCAATTACATTAAATTAGGATACATTACATACGATATAGTCGCACGCTTTTAACGATATTAACGCTATTAAAAATCGAAAACGCTGTGACGGGTTTCGAACCACCTAAGCTATGTTTAACGCGTTCTATCGCTAACAACTAAACCTCACGGCTAACCTAACAGTTGAAATATCGAGAAAAATATCTCGGCTATAAAGTTAAAGTACGAGTACGTCAGGGCCGTACAAAAAAATATCTGATCCCCGTTTGATCGAATTTTTTTATTGTAACATTTTATTAATAAGCGGGCTTATAAATTTGTAGGAAGTAAATAGAAACATTGGACAATTTTTTATTTGAAATTGTCTATCCTTGAAACTTTGAATTATTTAATTTTAAATACTTTGAACTTTTACGTGGTCTACTTTTTAAAAACAATAGAAAATTATGCGTGCTATGCGGGCACTAATTACCTTACCTTTAGAAAAAGAACGCGGTTCATTTTCCAACATTTTGTTATAGATTTTACCAAAAATCTTATATTATTTGAAAACGTTGTACATGATTTACAGAAGTTTCCTTGTTATAGCTCGGAAATTCCTCCAGTAAATTCAATATGAATGACAACTTTTTCCAATTACTTAAAATTCTTTCTGTTGGTGCAAAATTATTTTTTTTATTGAAAATAACATTTTTTTAAATAAAAAGTCAACTCAATTTGGTTTTGAAATTTTCCTATAGACATTTAATCTTTTTGGTAGAGAATTTATTTGTTTACTTGAAAATTTAAATAC
>CAKNWT010260889.1:0-11034 GCA_932066315.1 Andricus coriarius
TATAATAAATTATATATTTAATAGTATAAATAAATTTAAATAAGTGTCTTTTAACAATATTATAAATATAGATTAGTTAATCATGTTTAAAATTATAAGTGAAGCGAAGAATATTGTATTACTGCTTTTCATAGCTGTAAGGAGTATGATTTGTGATGTATACATGCTACCTTGTAACGTGCCCAGAATTTGAAAAAATAACGATTTGCCGATTTTCTCTGACCAATACCCTAATCCATTATTGTTTTCTATGAAACGTAAACTTTTTTTTCCGTGATTAGGAATAAAGTGAATTTTTAGTGTTTCGGAAAGTTTATCGATGCTTTTCAGCGCATTATCTAATTTGCTTTAAGTAACAGGTAAAAACCCAACTTTTCCAGAGGTAGACAAACAATAAACAATTTTATTCATTGCTTTATAGGCAGTAACATAGAGTATAATTTTGAAAATTCCTACCACTTGTTATATTTCCGAATCTATTAGTTTCTCCGCTTCTTTTAATAGCGTTCTACACACATTTCCTTCAAATGAGTCTCCGTTGTAGTTTTTTGAGATAAAAATAAGCTTTTTGGACCACAACAAATCTTTATCTTGACTATTCAAATGAACAGTTATATGCAATTGAAAACATATCGAGATATATAAGCAGATTATGGAAAATATTGTCTTGCAGGTATAAATAAGAAGTATGGTAAGAGTATCATAGTACATTTAATCTTCCTATTTTTTCTGAAGATGATAATGCTTATGTTTTGCAAAAATTAGTCATACCTGAACTTCACGTTTTACATGGATTTGTGAATCATTTCCTTTAGAGAAGATTAGTTCCTCTTGTAGGTCAAGATAAAGCTTTGTTGTGGCCTAAAAAGCTAAATCTTATCTCGAAAAACTACCACTCTTTAATTTATCTACCTCCCGGCCTCCCATTTTGGTTTTCCTTTCTCCTCCCGTTTCCTTTCTCCCTCTGCCATGCTTACGGACACCACTTTTCAGTGTAGCTATTACCGGGAAGTGCTCGGACCCTATCTTATTCCCCGCATTCATACTGCCTATCATATTCCTCATTCTTTATTCCGCCAGGATGTAGTCTATTACTGTTTTTTCTTTACCTATGAATGTGATCTCTCCTTTGTCATCTCCTTTCATATTAGCATTACATATAAACCATCCTGTTTCTTCTATTACGTCTAGTAACCTTCTCCCCTCTTGGTCTGTCTCCCTATGTTTGGAGCTCCTTATATAGGCCTCCTTTTCTTCATACCAAATCCCTACCCCTTGCTCGCCAGTCCAGGCATTCAAGTCACCTCCTATCAAAACCAATTCTTCCTTCTTTTCCTCCATCCACCTCCTTATTACTCTCCAGCCTTCCTCTTCCCCTCTTCTTCTATATACACAAACCACCTCTATTTTGACTTTTCCAATTAAAATCCTTCTTACCATTGTTCCATCCTTCTCCTCCCTGTCCTCCTCTGTTCTCCCTCTTACTTCCAATTCTTTCCTCACCCCTGGTACTATGCCGCCCATCCCTCTGCCTTTAACTTGTTCCTTTCTTGCTTCTTGTATTGTCCACATATAACCTTTCGGTAACATCCTTTTCATCCCCTTCCAGTCCTTCTCATCCGCCCAGGCTTCACTGATCATAATCACATCCCACTTTTCTAACTCCCGCCAAAATCCTTCATTCTTGTTCTTCAAGCCTGACCCATTTCAGAAAGCTATTTTCACGTTTTTACCTTCCCTCCCCTCACCTATCCTCCTCACTTTTCTTCCGCCTTGCTGCTTGAAAACCCCTCTTCTTGATCTCTCAACTCTTTTGCATCTTCCTTTTTTCTACCTTGCTCTACTCTTTTTCCCTTTTTCCTTATTTCTTCTATTTCTTCGTCCCAGAACCATTCCTCCCCATTTATCCATAATCTGTCTCTCCCTATCCATACCATGCGCTCGTTTTTCCTCGCTACCCATGCCCTCTGCTCTATTTGCCATCTCCTTTTCATCTCCCTCCATATCAGATCATCTACAATTCTTTCCCTTCTTCCTCGCGATACATTTTTTTCCTCCATAATTTTCGTTTTCTCCTCCTCACTTCCTCACTTCCTATTTTCCCTGTTTCACTCTCCACTTTAAATCCCGTAACTACTCTGTTATTTTTCCTCTTCGCCCTTTCTTCCCCTTCCAATCTTCTTTCAATGTTATTCATTCTTCTCTTCAATCTTTCATTCTCATTGCGCAAGTTATCACTCCCTTTTACTATTTCCGCACTCTCTGGTTCCTTCCCTATATGCTCATTCCTGATTTCTAAGTTGCTTACCCGTTCTTTCAGCTGTTTTATCTCATTATTTTTCTGTTCATCAACCTCTCTTTGTCTATTCTCGATGCTCTCTAGTTTACCCCATACCTTCTCCTTCTCCTCTTTCCAGAGTTTATCCCACTCTTCCCACTTTTCTCTTACTTTTGTCACTTCTCCCCTTACACATTTACCCTGCCTATTCATATCATCCAGTCCGTTCCTTGTTTCCTCTCTAAACCCTTTTATGAGGGCTTCTAATTTCTGAAACATGCTCGCATCTTCCCTATCACTTTCTGGTATTTTTCTTTTAATCTAAACTTTCTTGTTTTCCTTGTCTCTTTCTGAATCATCGTCCCCTCCCTCTCTTTTTCTTCTATCTTCCCCTTCACTACTAGTCCCGCTCACCTTTTTTTGCGGCTCGTGCCTGGTTCATCTCTCGCTGCCATCCCCTCGCTGGTCGGTGTCTCAAACCTTTCCTTGCCGATCCTGACACTGTAGTCAACATCCGCGTTCCCCCTACTAACCACGCTCTAAACCTCGTCACTTCTTGCTTCTTCTACAGCCTGCTGTTCTGTGCTATCGTCCAGTAGCTGTCGCTCTTTGGCGTCCATTTGTGGACTTCGTACTGTCGGCATCCCACCTTACCCAGTTCTCCGCGACGTTTCCCGCTCCTTACTCGCCTACCTCTTGCCCCCCTCGCCCGAAAACTATTTTTCCACTCATAGCCTCAAAAACTTTGCACGCTCCAATTTCCATTTCACGGAACTTACTTTTATCCTTTACACCTTTGCCTTTACTCACCCTTCTTCTCTTACACCTGATCTCCGCAATCACTGCCCTTTCTGCATCCACACACGCTGATTCACTTCACCAAAGCCGGAAAACCAACACTTGAAACAAAAGAGTTCTCTCACGATCCTTTTTTGGTCATTTAAGAAATATTTTTAAATATTCTTGAAATATTAATAGTTTCAAAATAAAAAATCATTCAAAACTTTCCTCGTAACCTTAACAAATTTTTCTTTACGTTGTTATAATTTTTTAAAATCTTCATTTTTCTCTTGAAATTCATTTTTCAAAATAAAAAATCATTTCTCATCCCGGAATCTAAAAACAAATTATTCTTTTTCGAAACATTTAAATGTCTGCATTAAAATTTTTTTTTGATATTGTCAAGATTTAAATTATTTTTGAATCTTTTCAACACTTTTTAATACCTTCTAAAATAATTCAGTTTGCTATAATAATATTCTATAATATTGCAACTTTTCAGAAAAAGATTTTTTCAAAATTCCACTTAAAAATTCTGAAAAATGGGAGACTTTGAGATTTTATTATTCATTGAAATTTCCCGCTAAACTCTCTAGTGACGGCAGCTCCAACTATAATTCCACTCCTCTGCTCATCAAAAACGTAAGAAAGGTTTGGAAGCGTTTCTCAGTTTTTCGTTTGAAGGATTTGCATTCGCGAGTTTGACTTCTTCGAGAGTCGAAGAAACTGAAAAATTTCTGAGCTTTCAAAATGACTTCCAACGACGCCACGGCCCTTTTTTCCTGCTCCACGTGCTTTTCGAGACACTCTTTCGAGGAATTATCCCCGGGACAGCAACTTTGCAAGGTAAGATTTTTTTGATATTCCTCTTCATTTTCAGATACCCGTACACGCCGCTCCCCTATCTGACGGGGAAGTCCTTCTCCACCATCCCCACTCTTCCGCTCAAAGCTTGTACGGTAAGTCAGCTCTCAGTGATACAGGATACAATACGCATGCGCACGACCACGTGAGATTGTTTGGATTGTATGTGGAAGGGGCTAGACGGGTCCCCCTTGCGCCGTCGTATTAGGGAAAATGTTCGGTCCCGAGCTCGTCGTATAAAGGAGCGCGGAGTGTTACCTTTTTTTCACGACTTGATGCATCTGACACATTTGTTGCTTATATTAGACTTTTTCGCAAATTCAGGGTCAGCCAAGTTTGAAAATTTTTATCTAATTTGTATGTTATGTCGCGTAATGCATTTACGGTTATTTCTTTCTGATGTGGTCCTTTAATTTGTCTGAGTTTTTCCGGAATTAAGCTAATTTTTTGCGCTGTGTAGAATTTATTAATTACAATTTTGCCATTTTAGGTGCCGATTAATATCTCGAGTTACTTTTTTCAAGTTGGCAGATTTGGTTTTCAAGTTTTAAAGTTTTTTTTTAAATTATAGGAGTTTGAACGATTTAAGTATCTAAGTTTTCAAAGATTCTATTAGATTTCAAAATATTTTATAATGGTTTTAATTGATTCTAAAATATTTTAGAATATTTCAAAGTTGTTGAAAATAATTTTGAAGATTTGAAAAATTTCACAAACATTCCAATAGATTAAAAAATATTTTATAAAGGTTTTAAAAGATCCAAAAATACTTTAGAAGATTTCAAAATGTTTAAAAATAATTTTGAAGATTTAAAAAATTTAACGTACATTCCTAACTAAAAATATAAATGTTTAAAAATTCAGATTACAGATTGATCTACTTCAACCGGAAGATTAGCATTGAGTGACTCCTTATATGTACCAGCAGGTCCGGAATTTGTGGATGGTGGACCAATTATTCCACATTTTTTTATCGGAGATGCACCTTTTCCTCTGAGCTTGAATATTAGGTGCCTTTAGCCAGGTGGAAAGTCAATAGTGCTGGCAACAGTTTTTTTTGCACAATTTCATTAAAAAAGAAGAGAAGTATCTACCGGCAGATAGTATAATTTTGGAGACAGACAATTGACAAAGGAACGCCTAATTTCTAGGGAAGGGCGCAGAGGAGTACAAATGGAAGCTTTTAGAAGGCTGCATGATGTTTTCGACGAACCCAGCGACGCTGCAACTCGAAAAACTTCGTTAAAAAATAATCCCATTTTTATCGTAAAAAAACTCAATTTCTTTGACTTGAAGCTATAAGATATTTCACGAATTTATAATCTTTAATTTTGTGTGCATTGATTATAGATAAGGTTTTTATTTACAGGTAAATGCTAAACGTTTGAACCATGGACTGAAAACAAATTGATGATGTTTAAACAAGACATTTTGCTTCTGAAATTCTTGACGTTGAACTATTTGGTTTTACTGATCTCTGTTCAGTATTACTGACATTCTTTTATGGAAGAAGTTCCTCTTTGAACTCGTCCGCTAGGAATTATCTATGTATTGAACAAAAATATTCTAGTAAGGATGTACATATTTAAAAAAATTGTGCATATTAAATTTATGTATTCTATAATTAAATCTTATATTTAAAAATTCACAAATTATGAGATCAATGCGAAAATGATAATAAACTGTATATCTAAATGTTTACCTTTAAATGTAAAATGTATAACTTTAAAAATTCCTACTAACAATGTAAAAAACATCCTTGAGCAATTTTAGTAAAATAAACATATAATAATAAGTACACGTGTAAATCGGAATGTACTATTGCGAGCATTCATTGAATAAATGGGTTTTCATTTTGCGAATACTCTGGCGAGAAAAAGCACTCCAAATTTTTAGTAAAAAAAAGGAAGATACAATAAATCTATGAAAATTAAATTACAGTGGTAAATAAGACAAGGTTTAAATGTGAATTCAGTCAAACAAAAAAAAAGCATTTAAATCCAAAACATGATTAGCGTTTTAAGCAACTATTGATTCAATAATGGGAAACAATATTAACGTTTTACAACAAACAAAATTCTGTATCACGAAAAATTAGCTTAACCTAACAAAATTAACCGCTTAGCATAAAGAGGCCACTATATTCACAAATGGCGTCAGCCTGAAAATTTAGACCCATTTCAGCCAAAGTGACGCGTGCCACATATTTCCCCCGAATCACTTATCTCAAGAACGCACAACAAAAGAAAAGAAACAATATATAAAGTCAAGAACCCTGACAAAAATCAAGAGAAAACGTAAGAATCGTAACGCCTACCTTAATCCTCGGAATCACAAAGTTCTTAGCTATTTTGAATGCCTGTCAAGCGAAAAAGATGGACTCTTCCAAGATAATTGGCTGGAAATATACGTTTCTCCTCGACTCTCTTTACCTGCCGATGCCCGACACGAAACTGAACTCTCCGGCGTCCTCTCCTCGCCAATCCCTTCTCTCTCACGCCACAATTCTCGGTCGAGTCGGTGCTGCCCTCGCGAGCTGTATTTCTGGGACTCTGGTCGATGGAATTCGGTCCGCCCTTACGGTATGTGGTACGCCGGCCGGTGTAATGGCTGCCTCCGTGTTTCGACAAGTCTCGAGCCTGGCATGTCTACCAGTTATTTTACCAATCCTTGAGACTTGGATTAATAGGTAGTGGTTTGCTCGACATTCCCATGGGCCTTGTGATGATTAAGTGACCGTGGGTGCGTGAGAGTGACGTCAACCTGGTGGTAGGGAGATGGTGCAAATGTAGGGGTCATCGGAGTTGATGGTAGTGTTTTTCCCTGCTGGATTTTTCCAAGAAATGGACTCTGATTCCGGAGATTAATGTAGGACGTCAGGTCCTCCTTACTTTATGACTCCAGGTACCTAATTTACTTAATTACTAGTGACAGGTTACATATAATTTCATCATTTAATTCTAACTTTTCACACCCGATGTTTTAATAGGATCTTATCTCTAAATTAAATTTATATTTTGAGCTTGTGCCGGCCATGGGAGTAATAACGATCTATTTGTTTATTTCTGAAAAGCTGGGGAAGGATCCATAACGGGTGGTTCGCCACCACGTTACAATTCATATATTAACAGTCGCCATCTCGGCGTTAATTTTTATTTAATTTTTTATGCGAGTTTAATTATATTCATTGAAGAAATCTTTGTGGAAATATACGAGAATTTGCGCGTACAAATATTTTTTAGAAATTGAGACTGTCGTCGAGAAATTGCACAGACAAAGTAAATTACGAATGTTTATTCTCTTTTTTAAAGTAGAAGTATAATAAATGAAAGTTTAAATATCAATTTAGAAACTTGTTTTCCCTTCTCTTTATATAAAATCCGTATTTCTTGAACAAAAATGAGAACGAAATTATAAAATTTAAAAAGTTTCGAATCCTTGCAGAAGAATAATTGACACGTTAAACTCGGCCTGTTTAGTTTCAGTAGTTTCTCGAACAAGCATATTTGTTACCGCTGCAATAATCCGCATTATTTTCGCCTTGTTGTTTTAATCCAATTGCTTTCCAAACCACAATCCCCATTCTTCATTTGATTATTTTCAACGCGCGCCTCTCACGTGATATACGCACTAATTTCGTGCCCGTGGATAATCTACTTCTTATTTACAATATTGAAGTTATGTAATGCTGTGGTTGTTTTTGTTTAACGGTTTATGGTGCACCGAGTGCCTCAAGGATATAAGTGACTATTTTTTGGCATCGTTTCTGGTATTTTAGTGCCAAATCGTTATCCTGCGGACATAACCTCACTTTCAGTGTTCCTTATGCGGAAATGCTACAGTTCTTTTCTCTTACTTTTTCATTTACCCATATTGACTTTGTCTGTGGAGCTACAAAAATAGTGTAAATCCAGTTTACTTTCACGTTTATCTTTTTTTTTGTATGAAATTTATTTTGAATTTGGTGACTCTTATACACGTGGTTAGCATAACCCACTTTTTTTCGCCACCGTTGCGTACAGTCTCTGTTACTATAATGCTCATATAACAGCATAAATATGCCAGACAAAAGAACCTGTAAACAATGCAATACATATATTGCAGGAGACTCATAAATTTGCCCCTGTGGTGTGCACTATCATCCTGGATGCATATGCTCCTCTACCAGTCAAAAGACAGGGAAAAGAAAATGCTGCAGCTATAAACCAAGAACACCATCTCCTATCTTCAGGCAAGACCATACAGGTGAAGACGATACTCCTGTAACTAAAACGGACCTTGAAGCGCTTTTAAACCAGCATATGAATAAAACGACATCATAAATGCGCAGACTATATCAACACAAACGACAACACTCCTAGAAAATCATCGAGCATCCATATTCACTGAGTTCGAGGAATCAACCTACACTCTCGCTTCAAAACTCAACGCTTTCAGTACTCAATTGGGCTCAGCGCTAGACCGTATCGATAACCTTGAAGTGAAAGGTCAGGAATTGGAAAATAAGCCCAATGGTAAGGATATAAATTTAAGCTGCATGCTGGAGATTACTGACAGGATGGCACGCAAGCAAAATTTAATCTTGTACGGATGCCCAGAAATTTCCCCACACCCTGATATCTCCAAAACTGATCCTACTCTAACTGATGTTATGATCAACTTCCTTTGAAACATCTCAAACTATCACAATCCGAGATCTATTAAATTCTCAAAGGTTGGTAAAAATCCTCAGACATTTGGACCTCCACGCCCCACCAAAATAATTTTAGAGTCGGAACAACTTGCACAAACTATGCTCCAAAAATATTGGATCCAGAGGAAACAACGCGAACAAACGGATTCTCTGATCGAGATGAATCTGGCACCCGACCGGGCTCCAGCACAGCGAGCCAGTCTCAGCGAGTTGATGAAAATTATGGACGAACGGCAAGCTCGTGGAGAAAAAAATCTGAAACTTGTTTTGCATCTGGGAGAGCCCATAATAATCATCAAAAGACTCGCTGCAACTCATTCTTCCAAGTATATATTCAAAGTTGATGTTATTTTGTCGACCAGGGTAATTAATTAATTAATTTCTGATGTTAAATTTTTGTCGATTACTGGTCAAATAATTTTCCGTAGAAACGAGAAAAAATCTGCCACGGCCCGGATTTGAATCGGGAACGCCACTATTCACCAGTGGAGCGTTAACGAATTACGCCACCGAGGCCACGGCAGAAAATTTCTCGTTTCCCCTATATCCACAGGATGACGCGAATCTGCATCTCAGTAATCTGTGAATTTCTAGTGATTAATTCTAATCTGAATAAATTCACGGAATCATGTATATATTTAAAGTTGATGTTATTTTGTCGCCCAGGGTAATTAATTAATTAATTTCTGATGTTAAATTTTTATCGATTACTGGTCAAACAATTTTCTGGAGAAACGAGAAAAAATCTGCTACGGCCCGGATTTGAACCGGGAACGCCACTATTCACGAGTGGAGCGTTAACCAATTACGCCACCGAGGCCACGGCAGAAAATTTCTCGTTTCCCCTATATCCACAGGATGACGCGAATCTGCATCTCAGTAACCCGTGAATTTCTAGTGATTAATTCTAATCTGAATAAATTCACCGAATCATGTACAGGTTTAAAGTTGATGTTATTTTTTCGACCAAGGTAATTAATTGATTCATTTCTGATGTTAAATTTTTGTCGATTACTGGGCAAGTAATTTTCTGGAGAAACGAGAAAAAATCTGCCACGGATTTGCGCTCGATAATGTATTCATCTCGCGCTTCGCGCTCGATAATGTGTTCACCTCGCGCTACGCGCTCGGACACATTTGCCTGACGTTTTAAGCTCGGTGCCTCTAGAATTTCGCACTTCGTGTGCTCGCTATTGTTATGACCTGCTTTTGGTTTACCAGGTATATACGCTTAAATCCGCTGTTTTTCAGGCAAAAGAAAGTCGTTTTTTTTTTGCAGAAAATAAAATAAACTTTATTTAAAGTATTTTCCCTCACTTGCTATACATTTTCCCCATCTCTCGGGCAATTTGTGTATACCACGCCAAAAAAAGTCTTTATCTTTCGATGCAAACCACTCGTCAAGCCATTTTCCGACGTCTTCGTACGAATCGAAGTATTGTTCAGCGAGCGCGTGACCCATCGACGAAAACAGGTGGTTATCAGAAGGGGCCAGGTCTGGTGAATAAGCGGGATAAGGTAGCACCTCCCAGTTGAGTGTTTTCAAGTAGTTTTGGACCATTTTTGACGTGTGCGATGGGGCGTTGTCGTGAAGAAAAATCAGTTTCTCGTGAGTTTCTTCATAATCCAGACTTTTTTCACGCAAAGCGCGGCGCAATTTGATTAGTTGTTGGTGGCAGCGGTAAGCATCGCCAGTTTCACCAGGTTTTAATAGCTCATAGTAGACGACACCCTGCTGATCCCACCAAACGCACAGCATCGTCTTGCGACCAAAGTGATTAGGTCTTGAGAAAGAAGTTGATGGTTGTCCGGGATCGACCCACGATTTTCTTCATTTCGGATCCTCAAAATAAATCCACATTTCGTCTCCAGTCACCACACGATGCAGAAACGACTTTCTTTTGTGTCTAGCAAGCAAGATTTCATATGTGTTTTGGCGTCGCTCCATCTGCCTATCGTTCAATTCATGGGGTACCCATTTTCCCATTTTTTGGATCTTTCCCATGGCATGTAAACGCATGGAAATGGCCGGTTGAGTTACACCTAACTGTTCGGCAAGCATTTTTTGTGTTTGTGTATCGTCCTCATCCAAAGGAGCCTGTAATTCATGGTCTTCAACTTTTTTGGGCCGATTTTCACGCTTTTTGTCACTCAAGTCAAAATGACCGTCTTTGAACAGACGAAACCAGTCTCTGCAAGTTGTTTCCGATAAAGCACTGTCACCATAGGCCTTCACAAGCATTAGATGTGATTCGGCAGCCGATTTCTTCAAATTGAAGCAAAAAAGTAGAGCTTCCCGCAAATGCTCCTTTTCTGACACGAAACGAGACATGATTACTCAAGGAAAAATTGATGTTGTTGTATAAAAAAACTGAATAGGTGCACTGATTTATGTAGCCAGGTGTCGAACTCACACAAA
>CAKNWT010260894.1:2472-20024 GCA_932066315.1 Andricus coriarius
CGACGTCGTATCATAAGTGGTTTCCGACGTCGTTTCATACGTGTTTTCCGACGTCGTGCCATGCGTAGTTTACGACGTCGTTCCATACGTAGTTTTCGACGTCGTTCCATACGTAGTTTTCGACGTCGTTCCATACGTGGTTTTCGACGTCGTTCCATACGTAGTTTGCGACGTCGTTCCTTACGTAGTTTACGATGTCGTTCCATACGTGGTTTCCGACGTCGCTTCACACGTAGTTTACGACGTCAATTCATACGTAGTTTACGACGTCGATTCATACGTGGTTTACTACGTCGTTTCCGACGTGGTTTACGGCATCACGAAAACTATTTCTTTAATAATGTAATTATTAGAATCAATAATAAAAGAAAATTAGAATTAGAACTGAATAGAATATCATTTCTAGACACCGGTTATCGCTTGCAATGAAACAAGATTATATATTTAGTAAAATCAATTATTTGAAGTCGTTAATGTTACAATATTTCAAGTATATATCAGGTAGCACTTTCAGGTAGCAATCATCTTTTATTATTGATTTTAATAATTGTATTATTATAGAAATAGTTTCCGTAATGCCGTAAACCACGTCGGAAGCGACGTAGTAAACCACGTATGAATCGACGTCGTATACTACGTATGAATCGAGGTCGTAAGCTACGTATGGAACGACGTCGTAAACTACGTATGGAACGACGTTGGAAACCACGTATGAAACGACGTCGTTTACTATCCCAATTTCCGACGTAGTTTCCTACGTCGTTTCCGACGTAGTTTCCTACGTCGTTTCTGACGTAGTTTCCGATGTCGTTCCATACGTAGTATACGACGTCGGAATTTTCAATAGGGCAGGATTCCAGGGAACGCCAGTAATCTCCTTGCTTCAGATTAATCTTGTCACACTTGTCCAATCCAAAGTCCATACCAATCCCTTCTGTGTACCCCTCGAGGATATTTAAAGCATATGTTGAAGTTGGCTTGCACCAGAATCATAGATCTTCAGGTCATCCATATAAAATACAAGAGTGACCTTATGCCTACTACACCTTTTTTCGAGTCACGTTGTTCGTACATCTCTCTCCATACAGGCTCAATTCTTCGAACCATTCTTTGGTTTAGGACAGCTGTAAAGGTGTTATGCAGCGTGTTCAAACAAGTTATTGGCCTGTAGTTCTCTGGGTTGGACAAGTCGCCTTTCTTCTGTATCAGTAGAATACGTCCTAACACCAACCACTGCGGACCACTCTTGTGGCCAGGTCTCATGACCGTGAGGTAGGTGTCCTAGGGTGTCCTAAGAAAACCCCAATGTTTTTTTTCAATCACGCACTCGCCAAACTTGTTGCATTGGAAGAAAAATAAATGCGTCTTTTTGTTTGATTAAAAAAAAAATTTAATCGTGGAGCTGGGACCTTATATACAGCTCCAAAATGAATTATTAATTAACGATTATTTCCGTAAAAAATAATAAGTGTTTTGCGGTAAATTTAACTTTTAGTACCAGACGCCGACAAAAAAAGTAGACGTGACCCAATTCGAACAAAAATACTACCTCTAAGCATGAAAAACTACCCTTTCCCTAGCGGACCGAATTAACGGAACGGATACGCTATAGCGTATCATTATAGTATCCACATCGTATCCTCTCCGTATCATGGAAGAAAAACTGATTAAAAAAGGAAGATGAACATTTAACTTGTTGAAATTCGGATTCTACTAGGTCACGGAGTAATTGTAATAGTTTTTCTTGCAATGACAAAAAAAATATAATACTTATCGACAATGTGGGCTGAAGGCGACTTCAAGCGCATTCATAATCTTTTAAGCAGTACTGCTTAAACGATTATGGATGCTTAATTATGGACGCTTGAAGTTGCCTTCAACCCACGTTGTCGATAGGTATTATATTTTCTCAAAGTTTTTATCGTTGCAAGAAAAACTATTGCAATTACTCCGTGACCTTCTAACGCAAAATTTCACGTAGAATCCGAATTTTAACAAGTTAAATGTTCATCTTCCCTTTTTAATGAGTTTTTCTAGCATGATACGAAGAGGATACGATGTGGATACTATAAAGATACGCTGTAGCGTATCTGTTCCGTTCATTCGGTCCGCCAGGGTTATAGTGGTTCATAATTCAAATTGTGTATTTTAAACATTTTAGACGTAATTCTTTGTATATTTTGGTACTTTAATATCATCGTACTATATAAGAAAGTAGATTTTTGATCAGTTTAGCTTCTGAAATTCTAGAATTTTAAATAGTTATTACATTTAAAAAATTATAAATTAACATTTAAAATAATGACAAATTTTTGTAAGATCCAAAAATAAATTCACCGTCATTTTCGCTGTTCAAAATGGACAAATTTTTAATTATTAACTTTTAAAAATAACCACTCCGATCCCCCAAAAGCGTTACGTAATATATGGACGACCCCTAAGGCATGAATTGGTATTTTTAAAGGAAAAACTTCAATTCTTGAAGAAAAACTGCAAGCTGTAACCAGGACCGCCGAACTAAGTATATAGATTATGGGGCACTCCATACTCTAAATCCAAGAGAGTATGACGTTCCACACCATGAAACGAGGAAAATTTAAAGAGAAACCTGGCCAAAAAAATCCACTCCTCCCCCATGTCCAAAGAAAAGAAAAAAGCCAATAAAAGTACCTTCCGAAAATGTGGTACTTTGTTATTCGAATCCACACTACAATTATGTAGTTTAAATAATTATCCATTTTCCAAATTTCAAATTCCCTTTATTTTTATTTACACACTGCATATAGCAGAGGGAAGTGTCTCACTGAAAATGTCATATTTCACAGATACTCACTCGAAGACACGATTTACTTGAAAACACATAAAAATACTGTTACAATCAAGCGAGAGAAAAATGCGTATTTTTTATTCTATATAATTTACGGAGAGAAAATTCGAAGTAGAAAAATAAAATCTGGGTTTCGAATTTCAAAGTTAAGTTGTAAAGGGAATTTTCTCTTGCGGAAGAAGAAAAGGGAGGAAGACTAGTTAAGGAATATTATTTTTATACAAATTATGGAGGATAGATTCTAGTTATAAGCTTCAGAAGTTCTCAGAATCGGACATTCCCGAACTTAAACATTGCAAAATTAAGAAATTCTATATTTGAGACAGCTTCATATTGAAAAAAGCTTTCAAATTTAAGTTCTCAAAGACTCAACCTAGGAATGTCAAATTCCAGGTAGATCATCTGGAATGTCTTCAATTCAATCGACAAAGACAAATCAGATCTAGTCCCGACTCTATATCTTTTTTCGATCGACGATTTCTTCTACGTTTGTAAGATATATTATTTACAAGTATATATACACTCCCGAGGTCCTCAAAAAAAAAAAAAAAATTAACTCTAAAAAGCAAAAAGGTCACAGGGAAACAGTTGGAACCGAGCATTCAGGAAGCAAGTTTGGCAATTCGTAAAAATATAAAATTATTATACAAAGCTTAAATAACGAGTTATTTACAAGGACAACGGTGGGATAGGATTTTTCGAGGCACTCTCGTATTGTTACTTGATACTAGTCAATCGAATTAAAATACGACACTATCTACAGCTGACTAAACGTACAACGTGGCAAAAAAATGGAAAAAGACTAAGATTAAGAGGTAAAGTTGCACATTCCACCCGCAATAAAAATCGCCGCACCATTTCTCATATTCGCGTCTAAATAATAATTCGATATAATACAAAGAATATTATAATATAATAATATAACCTAAAGTAAAATTGCTGGCAACTTTGTCTTTGGCTTTTCAAACTGCAGTTCAGTAATCTTAAAGTAATAAAAATCGAAACGCGTAAAAGTTACTGGTGAATACGGCGACTTTACTGCCACGCGGAATCAACGTAATCAAAATTCAAGTCGTTAAAGATCTCTGGAGTATCGACGAATTATGTGTTAGCTCCAGGTGATATCGTATCCATTCCAGTTCGCGCCAGGCGCCAAGTGGACTCTGCGTTTGTTGTAGAAAAAGGTGACGACTCCTCGATAACCGGTTCTGGGAACTCCGCTCTAAATTAAATAAAATGGATTACTTGCTATAGGATCAGGTCACATGCGTGAAGTTACATATGACATTGACTGTATTAGAATGCGGCGTTGTTACAGCTTCAAGATGGTCACTTAAATCTCATTGTCGGAAAAAGAATTCCGATCATTTCCAACTTTTCAAAACGGTTCCTTGTTCGTTCAAATTTATTTCAAATTCAAATGCTAGCCTTAAAAATTATACAATTTGAAATAAATATTCAAAAGTGACCTGCAAATTTAAACACTATGTAGACAACTTCTTAATTTGAAGCATTTAAGATTTCGAGTTGAAAAATCAATACAATTCCGAATAAATTCGAATTCAAAGCCTTTCATAATAAAAAAATTGAAAATACATGATGAAAGAAGAGTTAAAGTTCCATTGACAACAAATGAAAAAAAGAATGATATAATAGGCCTATTGACCAATGATATTTCATAAAGAAGGACAGAATTGAGAAAAGTTCAAATTAACTCATCACCAGCCGATATTATTTGACCCCAGTCTCATCTTCGTACATGAAGAATGGTCCTCTAACATTATATGCTGCAGTTCAATCACACATTTTTCTTAAAAGAACAAACCTATGTAAAAATATGAAATTATGTTCCCACTTTGAGAGTGTGCCATTGTTTAGGCTTTATTTTGAATAGGTCAAATTTGGATTGCCCTCAATTTCTAGCGCTTTTAGTTTGAAAATGGTCAATTTTTTAATGATTAGATAAAAATACATTAATTTTCAGTTTCAAATGCTTCATAATAAATTATTTACATTTTCAGCGCTGATAATAAAAATTATATAAACGCCAGACCTCACAGCCCGGTCCCTATATCCCCTATTGTACCCTATATTCAGTTAAGGTCCCTAAAATACCCTATTTTCAAGATTTGGTCTCTATGGTACCCTATTTGCAGCCCATGATGCCACTTAAAAAAATGTATAATAAGGTTAAAGGCCTTCAAGAGTCAGGGATTTTGAAAAAAAGTAACAAATCAGGGAATTTCTGTAAGAAGTAACTAAAAAATAATTAGGGCTGCTACACAGTCACTATTAGTGCCTTTTTTCTCAAATCACTTTTTAGTCACATTCTTAAATAAAAAGATTACATTAGTCACTTTTCGTTCAATAAATAAACTCATGGGTAAATCACTATTCAATTCAGGTCTATATCTATTTCTGAATTGTCTTTAATTCTTTTGAAATATATCAGGGTATTTTTAAAGATTCCGAGAAATTTTTAAGTTTTCAATCATTTGAAGGGGTTTTAAAGATTTTAGGGGTATTTTTAAAACTTCTAAGGTATTTTCAAGATCTTTTCATTTGAAATATTTTAGAGAATTGTAAAAGATTCCAAGGAATTATTCATTAATTTCAATAATTTGAAGGAATTTCAAAGTATTACAGCACCTATAAGGTTTTACGATATTTTAAAAGACTTCACGTTATTTTATAAGATTTCCGAGTATTTCTATTATTTAAAGGGATTGTAATAGCTTTTAAGTATATTAATCAATTTTCCAGGATTTCTGTAAATATCATCATAAAATTTCACGGAATTTTATAATATTATAGTGGATTTTGAAGAATTTATTCACGAGAAGTGAGGTATTTTGCAAGATTTTAAAGGAGTTTAAATATTTTAGGGAATCTTAAAAGATTCCAAGGAATTTTTAGTTGATTTTAATAATTTGAAGGTATTTCAAAGAATTTGAAATATTTTAGGACACAGAATTTTCTAGAATTTTTCAAGATATTAAACGGAATTTATTCAAGAAAAGTTAGGTATTTTGTAGGGTTTCAAGGATTTGAAGAGATTTTGAAATTACTTTTTGGAATTTACCCTGAATTCTTATTAATTTATCCGGAATCCTTTTAAATTCTTTTGAATTTTTTCAATTAATTAGAATTCTTCTAAATTTACTCAATTTAATGGACTTTTATGAGTTTAAAAAGTTGTTATCTAATTGATCCTGAGAATCAATTGATAACATGATAAAAGGAATTGAAATACTTTAAGGTATTGTTTCAAATTCCTTAGCATTTTCAAGAGCTTTACAAAATTTTAAGGGATTTCAAAAGATTTTAAAGGATTTGAAATATTTTAGACTATTTTAAAAGATTGGAAAGGAATTTTTAATTGATTTCAGTAATTTAATTGGATTTCAAAGGATTTGAAATATTTTAAGAAATTTTAAACGATTCCCAGAATTTTTTATTTCATTTCCATAGTTTGAAAGGATTTCAAAGACTTTCAAATATTTTAGGGTATTTTAAAAGATTTTAAGGCATTTGCAAGAGATTTAAAGAGATTTAAAAATTGTAAGGGATTTTAATATTTTAATGTATTTCAAAGAATTTATTCACGAGAAGTGAGGGATTTCGTAGGGTTTCAAAGATTTGAAGAGATTTTCAATTATATTTTGCAATTAATTTGGAATTCTCCCTGAAGTCTTATTAATTAATCCTGAAATATTTTAAACTCATCTAAATTTACTACTTAATTCTACTCAATTCAATGAGTTTTTTCATATTTTTTATTTCTTTTTAATTCACTTGATTGCTTTTTTAATTCAGCTTGAGTTTTTTTTATGAATTTGATATAATTCTACTCATTTCCCTTAAATTTCTCTAAATTCACTCAAATTTGATTGTTATCAAGGGCATTTTTCTCGATTTCTACCATTTTTCCAATTCATTTGAATTTTTTTGAATTCAATTTGAATTGTTTTGTAGTCATTAGGCACTTATTTGGTTATAAATTAGTAGGGCTTCAAAGATTTGAAGAGATTTGAATTTTTTTTGTAATTCACACTGAATTCTTTTTAATTCTTTGGAATTGTCTTCAATTTTTTTAATTTACTGGAATTCTTCTAAATTAACTCAACTCTTTTTAATTTAATGGATGTTTCAAAATATTTTTAAAGATTTTATTTAATTGATCCTAAATTCTTTTAACCTCGCCTTGAATTCTTAAGCATTTCATCAAATTCTTTTGAATTCCCTTGAATTTTTCCGAGCTCATTTCAAATTTACTGAATTTAATAGTTTATGCATATCTTTACATTGTTTTCAATTCATTTGAATTTTTTTAATTCACCTTGAAAGTTTATGAATTCCATCGAATTCTTCTCGTTTACCTTAAATTCCTGTAAATTTATTCCAATTTTACGGCAATCAAGGGAATTTTTTTATTAAAATTTTTTTTTTCAATTAATTTGAATTCTTTTGAATTTAACTTGAATTGTTCTGAAATATTGTGAATTTATCCTGAATTTGTTACCCTTTTAGCGTGAAAAAAGTACCCTATGAGCGTGACAAAAAGTACCCTTTGGTCTCTATATTTTATCCCATAGGGACTGTGAGGCCTGAAACGCTTTAAAAATAAAATTAAGTATCCATATCTAAGTCTTTCAGTTTCGAATTCTAAATGTTGAACGACTTAACTGGAAACAATACAATTTTGTACGTTTCAATAAAAAATTTGTTGACAATTAAGAAATTTATTATTAATTCTTGTTATTGATTTGTGATTATACTTTACTTTCAAATTAAAATTATTCAATCAGGAACAAGTTAAATGTTTAATTATTAATTTATGAAAGGTTCAATCTGAAAACTATCTATCAATTAAGTTTTTAATATAAAATGTTATAATTTTGACAGATTTAAAAATGAAATTTTCCTACCATTTTTAACAATTTAATTTAAACTATTCATTCTGAGAATGGTTTTAATTTAAAATTGTTCACTTATTGAGGCTTTTTATTTTAAATGAAATTAACTGAACAGCCTTATATGAAGTTTTATATTTGATGTATTATTAGATTTTCAACTTTTTTTATTCACAATTGTTTAATGTTAAGACTTCATTTGAAGATTGTTTAACTCCAAAAACTTTTAATTGCGCAGTATACAATTTTTAACATTTTATTTTGAAATACTGTCCAATTTTGAAGGTCTTGAAATTAATATTAATCGATTTATAGAATAATTTCCATGTAAAATTAGTTTTGTTTCCAATTGTTATGTTAAATGAAATTAATTAGAATTTTCTACTGAGTGAAAATTTAATAAATGACCGGTCCTATAATAGATTTATAGTCATTTTTGGGGGTTTTCCCCAGCCATTTCCTGGTTTTGGTGCAGTGACCACCCAACCAAATTATCTGTGATTTTTTGACTGCAAAAACTTAACAGTAAATGAAATGAATAAAAATGGGAAATTTACCCTGAAGTCATCCATGAGGCCGAGCATTTTGGCAGTAATTTTGTACGTTTGGCGGGTGTAGTAAGGAATTCTAACAGGACCTGGCGCAACTATTTTTCCATTCTTCAATTCCGAGTAGCTAACTACCTTCGATTGATAAACTTCATTTACGAAGGCGATGTCGTAATTATCCTGCAAGAAATTTGATAATTTTAAATTCAATTCTAATACCCCCAAGATTAGAAGGGCTTTCGTATTCGAGTTTCAAAATGTATAGTAACTAAGAATGCAAAATTCAAACTTACTTTTAGCAGATAGGTTAAATTCATCTGTGTGAAAGGCACAAATTGCTCATTCAGCTTGATGAACTTTAGGTGCTTCTCAAAGAATAGTCCACTGAAAGAAGATAGAAATGATGGATCATCATTAAAAAAACAATTTCTCTGAAAGTATTAATATTCTAATTTTAAGTAAATGTAGAAAAAATCGTACTTGCTGACTCCGATTTTGCCGAAAGTCCTGGTCCTCGACAACTCTGGCCTGATGCAGGCTCGATTCTTTCGCTGCTCTGGTTGACGAATCCAATCATCCCAGTATCTGTGTTAATTTTTATCAAATTTAATCAAATAAAAACGACGTGAAAATATGCTTTAGTTTTGAACTACTGTCAAATTTGATGCTATAAAGTTCGCAGTTTTTTCTCATGTTTCATGAATCCACCTTTTTTATCAGAATTTATTATAGAAAATATGTTCATTAATGTTGAGAAAAATTTTTTTCCTGTTATAGAAGTTTTACCAATTTAAACATTTAAAAGCTAAATTAGAAGAAACATAATTACTCAAACTAAGCGTTTATTTATATTCTCGATGAACAAATTTCGTTGATTAAGCATGGGCTATTTGCCTGCTTTAAAATTGATTAAATTAATTAATACTAAAATGTAATGAAAATAATATATAAAGAGCCTCGGTGGCTCAGTTGGTTAGACGCTCGGACTTCGCCTCAGAGGTCCGGGGTTCGATCCCTGAGCCGGTACCTCTTGAAATTTTTCAATGTACCTTTACCGAGGTTCTGGTGGTTCGGATCCCACCTTAAGCTGTAGGTCCTCCCATCATGCACTTGACTGCAACCCAGTCCGTGAATGATGGGGTAAAAACCAGGCTCCATGCATACTATTCAAAAATAAAAAATAAATCCAACTACACAAAAATGCCTTCGACACATTGGGCTGTAACCATCTTAAGCTTGAGACAATAATTTTATTTTTATAAAGACTTAATAAAGACTTGAAGTCTCTACAGAATACAATAGTACAAGTCTCCAGATACAATCTAATCCCCGTTCTAGAAAACAAACACTACATTTTCTACTGGGATGTTACTATCCATTTATAATCAGTGTTTTTTGCATGGTATTTAATGGGAACAATTTTACACATACAATACGCAGTAAATTTAGAAGAATTTACACAAATAAATGAGACTTTTTTGTAAAGAAATGAATGCCATAAAAAACATACTGCCATGTAAACTGTAAGCTCGGACAACGCTTACCTTTCCTCGTCCCTTTCAAAACTAAATCTTTCGACTTTTATCATTCGTGATTTCGCACGTATTCAGGTACAAAAATTGCATAAACTGTAGATGCTAGTATTAAATTGGCACATGTAGTTTATGTTTTTTAAGCGTTAATCCCCCTAGGTGTACTATTTTACCAAGATTGATCATTTTGTTATACGTTTATGTAAAGTGTCTCTCTCGTAGCTTATCGACTTCGGGTGATTTCGCGACTGATCGTTCGCGCCAGGAACATGTCTCCATCAGTGCAAAAAACATGCAGCGCGTAACTTTACGAACTTATACGAAGTACTTTTACATTTTGTCCATTTAAATCGCACAAAAAAATGTAAATATGCTGTTATTAATCAAGGCACAGTCAAAGGTAAATTTAATATTCCACGTATATTTCCGACGTCTTACACGGGTCAAATAGTTTTCACCGTAATAGGTTGCAATTTTACACTTCGACTGTCAAAGTACCGCAATCACGGTATCGTTTATTCCGTTCTTTATTCAAAATTAATTTTTGGTGGACAAATGTGAACAAATCATTATATCCGAGCCAATCGATCGGACATCGTGTTGCATAAAAACGAAAGGTAAAGTCTACATCATTGACATTGCTTGTCAACTTCGCTGAAATTTGCAGACAAACTATACAACCAATATTCATAAGTAATTGGAGAAAAGAGAAATAAAGCATACATTCATCCTATTATCATTTCGGCTACTGAAAATACCCTGCTACCTCTTCTATAGGACACGTGAACTTGACTACTCCTTATGGTGGGGAATTAATTTTCCTTGCCCAAGGAGAAGGCGAGTTCGGACCTGGCCGCGGTGAGGTGGCCTAAGAACTCTCGCGGGTAGCGACGACTAAGCAGCGAAAATCGAGTAGCTCTCGATCGGGGCGACCTCTCAGTGTAAAATCTTCTCTTGTGAAGATGGAAATTACCGAAGGAGCCTCAGAGCATACTTCGGAATCTATAAGTAGGAAACTATCTGGGAGTAACCCTGGCGTAGCGGGATGCAGTGACTTAGATGCATCTACATGCGATACTGATAACGGCGGTTCAAACCAAACGGGAACACTACGACGAGCTAAATTTTTGGGAGCTGCAGCCTGAAAAAATCATCCCAAGATCTGAAGATTGCCAGTTCAAAAATGATGCTTTTATCGTCACCTGTTCGGACGAAGTGTTCTGAACTTGGCTCATTAAAGCTGTTGGTGGATTAGAACCTTATCGATCAAAGTAATCGATAGCAAAGACCTCCCAAAGCCAGTAAAGCTGCTGCCTTGGATTCCTGGTGTATCCGTGGAAACAAAAGCAGTACTTAAGAGGATAGCAATCCAAAATCCGACCATGAAAACGGGAGGATGGAAGGTTATCGATGTCAAGGCGAATAGTCAAGCTAGCTAACTTGTAATATCTGCAGAGCCACGAGAGGTCGAGAGTCTCAAGAAGATCGACTGTAAGCCTCGCTATGGGTTGAAGAGGATCAATATGAATATCCTCTCAAAAACCAAAGTTATACCAGAAGACACAGCTCCGGATCTATTTTCGGATGAGGTGGAGGAGAGAAATAGAAGTTCCCTTCCAGTCTGGATGTTTTTCAGATAAACCTTCACCACGCTAAAGAGATCGTCTGCTATCTTAAGCAGACGTTCGAAAGCGGAACAAACGGCTTTTACCTTAATACAAAAAACTTGGACTTACAAGGCGAAAGTTAGAGGCGCTAACCTACGGTGATTTTCTCAGCGTACCTACCATTTGACTCCAAGGACCCACCACCATATGAGGAATGGAGAAATCTGATGGACTACTGCTGCATTAAAGGATGGCCATTGCTCAACGGATGTGATGCTATCGCAAATCATTCGCCTTAGTGTAGTAAGAATACCAACCACAGGGGTGAGTCTTAATTAGATTACCTTTTAACTACTAATTTAAATTTATTCAGTCGGGGTAATAGACCTACTTTCATGACATCTAGATGTGGAGAGGTAATTGATTTGACTTTATGTTCGATAAGTATTAGCGAAGTGCTCAAAGGATGGCACGTATCGTCGGATACGTCCCTATCGTATCACAGACAAATATGATTCTCCTTGACTGCCGATAGACCTGAGATTCAAAGGCATAGGAAACCTAAAGCAACTGACTGGGGTACTTATAGGGAGGATCTCAGCAGTTTCCTGGGCGCTACACCGGGCAGAATCAAGTCTATCGAACAAATAGAATTTGCTGTTGATATCCTACAAAAAGGTATGAACAAAGTACATGAGGACACTTGTTCTCTTCGTATTAAGAAAATAGACAGAGATGCACCCTGGTGGAATCCTAGATTCGAGGACCTAAAAAAGGATACTCGACGCCTTTTTAACAGGGCTAAAAAGGATGTGAATTGGGACTTGTACACTATACAGGGCAATCTTAACAAGATATAATAATGAGATACAAAATGCCTCAAGGGACTCGTGGAGAGGGTATTGCCAGGGAATTGAGAATATACCTGACACCTGGCTCGGAGTTAAATTACAAGGATGAGGGGGCGGCCCATGAGTCGCACCCCTCAGGAGGACCAACTTTTAGAGCCAGAATGGAAGATTGGAAAGTAGCCAGTCGTATTGTCTCTGATTCAAAAATTAGATGAGTAGTAAAACAATTCAAATCATTTAAAGCTGCAGGAGATGATAAAATATTCCCTGCATTAATTCAAAAAGGATGTCAGTCCTTGGTCCTTTACATGAAAGATGAAATCCCAACGGAAAAACCTCTCCATAGGAACCAATTTGCCTCTCAAAAAGGCAAATCTACCGTAGCCGCTCTCTATGTGTTTACCTCCCGCATTAATAATACAATGCGGAAAGGTGAAGTAACAATTGAAGCGTTTCTAGACATAGATATGGCATTAAGTAACACCACAATTGAATCTATAGATGGTTCTGCTGAAACACGCGGAGGTAGTGACAAAGTGAACAGTTTGATGCACTCCACGTTGAAAAGCAGAACGGTGCATACTTCGCTACATGGTAATGAAGTGAAAACCAAAGTTTCAAGGGGATGCCCACAGGGAGAAGTTCTTTCATCCTCCCAGTGGGAGCTTGTCATTAATGACCTGATTCGTGTTTTAAACTAATCGGGGTTTTACACTTAAGACTATGTAGATGACCTGGCGATCCTGATAACAGGGAAGCATGAGGGCACCTTGGTGGAACTCATGCAGTCAGCGCTCAACATAGTAGAACCATTGTGCAGGCACCGTTATTTGTCCGCTAACCCAGACAAGACAAAGCTCATGAATTTTACCAGAACAAGGAAGCCTTTTGACCTTAGAAATCTTATGTACTACAGTAATATTTGACCTTTAATTAACCTGGAAACTCCATGTTGACGCAGTAGTAAAGAAAACTGAGATAGCTTTTTGGGCCTGTAGATCCGCAATAGAGAAAACCTGGGGCTTAAAACCCAGGATTACTTACTGGTTATATACAATGATAATCAGACCCATAATACCATATGCATAAACGATCTGGTTGCCAAGAACTAAAATATTCAGTACAATAAAATAACTGAGAAGCCTCCACAGGGTTTTCTGCTTAACGATCACTGGTGCTATGAAAACAACACTGACAGCAGCTCTTGAGGTCATTCTGGACATCCCGCCCTTGCACCTTTTCGTAAAGAAGATTGCGGTAGCGGAAGTCTACAGACTTCTAGTAGGGGACAACCTTAGTGGTGTTAAGATGGCAGATCTATGTCATATCAATAAGCGCATGCTACTCGAGGATAATATTCTCGCTATGCAAACTGATGTTATGTTGAGAAAGTTATTCTTTATACATTGAAGGCATGATGAAGGGAGACGGGAAGAATTATTTATACCAGGCGGTCTCGTTTGGTACACAGACGGTTCTAAAGACTCCTTGGGAACAGGCGCTGGAATCTATGGGTCGAAGCCCCAGGCTTGCCTGGAGGAAATTTGTAAGCGGGCTTATGAAGGCCAGCACATTTACATTTGTTCTGAATGACAAACAGCACCTAAGGCTCTTACATCCGAAGAGTTTACTTCCATACTGGTCTGGATTTGCCTTCAAAATCTTCTTAACGTTACCGGTAAAAACTGGGTCAGTCTGATCTGGGTTCCTGGCCATAAGGATATTGAAGGTAATGAGAAAGCACATACACTGGCTAAGGCAGAAGCTTCACATCCCCTGATTGGCCCAGAATCCTACTGCGGTATCTCGTACACATCGGCGAAAGGAGCCCTTGACAAATGGCTCTTGGAGAAGCTTGCAAGGTATTGAAAGGGAACCAAAAAAAGTTGTGCATTCTAAGAATTTTATATCTGGTACATGTACTAAGAGGAATAATGAACTCTGGAACATGGAAAGAAGGCAGATTAATAACGTGGTAGAGGTGCTTACTGGACACTGCCGACTGAGAAAACACTTGATCAACATGAAAATTTTCTTTGTCTTTGTTCTGGTTGTCGACCAGATAAATGTATTAAATAAATTGATGTTAAGTCTTTTTTGTCTACTGGTCAAAAATAAATATTTTTTTAACACTAATTTTTATTTCTAAGTTGTGACTGATTTTTTATTTCAATTTTTAACCAGTAGAAAAAAAAACACTAAACATCAATTTATTCAATGCATTTATTTAAAAAATACCCCATAAGTGAAAATTTTTTATTTTATTTAATATTGAGGTTTATTAACGCTTTTTG
Source organism: Andricus coriarius (assembly GCA_932066315.1). Classification (NCBI taxonomy): domain Eukaryota; kingdom Metazoa; phylum Arthropoda; class Insecta; order Hymenoptera; family Cynipidae; genus Andricus; species Andricus coriarius. Next base: position 17,045 of record CAKNWT010260894.1, read on the forward strand.
ATTTTTTTTCACAAATCATCATTAATCGGTCATTTCGAAACACCGTGTTATTTTTTAACTACTTTCAACTTGTTTAAACAATTCTAACTTGTTTAAAAGTTGGATTTTTTAAGCTAAATCGCGAAATGTATTTATACTCAACTACCGATATAAGAACGCCCGGTTTACGATATGCCTAGAATTGATGTCCTCGGAAGTTTCGTGATGAGGGGAGCCGCGGGACCGATCAAGAGGCGGACCTCAGCCAAGCGTGACAAACAACATGAGGGCCACACTCTCAGCGCATTAGTTTCATCAGGTTGCGTCATGCGTCCAAATCCAAGAGAAATGGTTCATGCGGCCCTGCGTGTAAATATTGGAACAAACTGAAATTGTGCAATTGAGCCGTTCTCTGAAAAAACAATTTAAGGTATTATACGGATAAAATTATTTTCTGCGAATTTTTTTTTTTTTTAATTGTGACTAGATTTCTCAGATTGTTATCTAAAGTTTAGTGCAATTAGAAAAATGACCATTTGGTAGTTGAGATAAGTAAAATAAAAAATCGCATCTTATGCACGTAAGACCTATCCCAAGGTATTGAAAATGTAACATATTTTAGTATGGCGCCTAAACGGTTCTGACAATTTGTTTCAAAAACTCAGACACGATAGAAGGGCAAAATACAGAGATTCTGTGCAAATTTCAGTTTTTTTTTCCATATCGTTTATGAAGTAGAGCCCTGAAAGTATGAAAGAAAAGAGAATTCCGATAGAGAAGTGCCCTCAATGGGCTTGTGTGTGTTCTTCATATGGATAGCTCTTTGTATGAATTCATCCATTTAATGCCTTGAGTCGGCTTTGTTTTTGCGGAGAACGGCTTTTCGGATTTTCTAATCTCTTAAATGCATTTTCCCATGATTTTTTTTTAACTTTTTGATTTTTAGTGAATTTTTAAGTGAACAATAGAGTGATTGAAATACAGTCACTGCTTGGTAGAAGCGCCAAGAAAAGAAATCTGTCAACTAATTCGACTTCCACCTTTGCTTTTATTATCTGATTGGTAGAAGCGATTCAACAACTCAAGGCTATTGTAATATTAAAAATATTATTAATTTATTTTTGAATTTTCTCCGAAATAAAGTATTTCAACCAAATTTCCTTTCACCAATGTAGAGAGTACGTAATTTATTATTGAAAAATACCATTCTTGTCAATCATGCAACGACCCTATCTATTTAAACAAATACTCCAGTGTGTCATTATTTTGTAAGCAAAAAATATTTTTTACTAAAATAGTTCTGCTTTATTATAATAATGGTATTTAGTAACAAAAAATTGTCAGAAATTAAAAGTTTATAATCAATGTATAAAGTTATAACAAAAATTTTACTCTATTAAGGCTCATGGACAGACAACAAACTGATACACTGGCGTAATTGCTTACATAAATTGTTTATGATAATTAAATATAATGTTAACTATTACTTTTATGTTTTCTAAATTTATCTTTAAATATTCTGACCAACCTTATAGTACAGTTACCTATAATTTTATTAGATACTTCATTGGGGCCTAGAGCCCCAATAAATCTTCTAACGGCCCTGGTTATTAATAATAAAATAATAATTTGGCTCTTTATTACTTTCCTGTATCACCTACGCGCAAAATGTTAAATTTTGTTGATTAGACGATTAATTAGACAATTTGGGAGTAGGTTACAAATAAATAAGAAATAAGGAGAGAGGGAGAGGGAGATACGTTTGTCCGATGCAAAACGCACCAGAGTTTGTAAAACATGTGCTTCGACCTTGTTGCGTGCGATTTTGACAGGTACAGGTGTTGTTCCGGACATTTTTGACCTAAATGTCACATAACTTTTGAGCGCAATGCAATATTGCGCTGAGTTTATGTATACTCAGTTACTCACTTATTCCAAAATATTTTCTGATTTAAGTAAGCTTAAAAAAAATCATAAAATGGTTACACTAGTTTGCGATTTTTTGTTGGCACTGAATTCACAGCACATTATCAAATTCATAAAATTTGAATAGTCTATGGTATACTGTACATACACCACCAGTCAGAAGTTTCAGTTCACCTCTTTTTTCATGATTAATAACGTTCTCTTAATTTTAATTATATCAGAGCTAAAAAAATTTGTCAGAAAGGGTTGAATGCTCTCAAAATTCTGTATAAAATGAGCCCAAGAACATTAAGAATTTCAAGGCCATACAACCCTCTCAAGAGAAAAAATTTTAGTCCTGACATAATTAAAATTAAGAGGACTTAATCAATCATCAAAAAAGAGGTGAACGTGAACTTTTGAACGGTAGTTTACATAATTTATTCAGAATTTTTAAGGGCTGAAATAAATGCTATGAGCAAGCAAAGAATTAAATTTGTAACTGGTAACTAGTCTGACTGTACATTTTCATGTCGTATTGTATTTTATGCATAGGAATAAGAAAAAACGCAGAGTTCCAGAAAAATGATACTTTTCGTGGAAATGCCCATATAATATATATAAAAATTATTTATTAATTATACTCACGCTCTAGGCCACTTTGGCGCCAATTCAAGCCACAAGTCACGTGTCAGCATCCAACCAAGACCGGGGAAGAAATCCGTTCGGTAGAGCAAATGCGGCGCGTGCTCATCAACCAGGCCTGATTTACCGTTATCATTCCACGCCGACACACACCAGAGCGATTTGTCGGAGACCAGAAGAGGATATGTACCCAGGAAGTACTCGAAAAAGTCTGACGCTATGTCGAGATCGTCTAAAAAAGAAATTGTTCAGAAATTGAAAGTATCTCACGAAATGCACACATTTAAAAAATAACTTCTAGGTTATTCAAAAATTAAAACATCTCCATAATTAGAACACTATGAAATTCAAAGACTTGCCAGTGATATTTCATATTTTTAAAAATGTGGACAACATTTTATCATCATATGGTTCTCAAAAACAGATTTTCCGTGATATATGTGATACTGTA
>CAKNWT010260897.1:1091-19134 GCA_932066315.1 Andricus coriarius
ATAAAATGCTTTTATCTTGAAAAAAGAGAAAAGTCTTAATCAGGTAACTTTTTGGGCTACCAAAGAATAGTTGCGCATGCGCAACTATTCTGGAATGTGGCCTCCTTCCATAAATTCATCTCCTCTGTCCAAAATTCTCCCTTTATCGCGGGGCGGGGGCTGAAGCCCCATACCTGATCCCTCTTTTCACTGCTCCTCCCGCGTTACAGTCAACAGTCCTATTGACATTGAGTACCATGGAAATTCCTTGTATATATATATATATATATACCTTTGCGGTTATATCCTACCCACAGATATAGGTCATTTGAATACGATTATTTCAGTTTTTGCACGTTCAATACAGCGAAAAGTTAGACAAAATACAAAGATGCAAGGAGCAGTGACCAATGTCATTAGCGCTTTCTTTTTACAGGCCAATAAGAACCCAACAACCCCGTACGAATCTAGACCCAGAAAATATGACCAACAAACACTAACGATGTGCAGAATAATATTTAAAAAGATTGGCGGATATGAAAAGGGATCAGGGAGCGAAGATCTTTATGTCCCACTTTTGTTTTTTCGTTATTCATATGTAGAATTTTCCGTGTGAATAGACATTTTCTAAAGAAAAGGTAAATTATAAGGTGAAAGCAATAATTATTTCTTTAAAAAATGATCATGATCAATAGAGAGGACATATGCAAAACCCTATCGAAATTTTAGTTGAAAAAAATTTGTTATTGATGATAAAAGATTAATTATAAATTGACGAAATAGCTGCTATCCCCATGAAACCCACTCGACACTTATTTTCATGAATAAATGGGCATTTCGACGCATGACACACGTTCATTTCTATGTCACATTTTACTAAAGAGAAGACCACCCTACAGTAGATAATCTTTAATTTATAATAATAATGTATGTAAAATAATTAATTTAATTAACAGTTAAGATACGATACGTGTTAACATATTAAAATTACAATTATTAATTATTTTACTTGTATTTGTGCTTATAATGAACGATTGTCTACTGTTGGATCATTATATATACTGTAGGGTGGTCTCCCCTACTTCTTCCCTACAAAATGATATTCAAGAAAAACGGTTTTTGTCAAGCCGCAGTTTTGATTAGAAATTTTGTAAAGATCGTACATCATTTCAATGAAATTCAATTATTCTGTGCTTATTGGCGAACAATTTTTTTCAAAACTTTAATCGTTTTGAATTAAATTTAATAAGAATTGAGTTAGGTCCAAAATGCACAAACCACAAGTCGTATTGGTTATAAATTAGGAGTAATAATTTTGTTGTAATTGTGTCCAGTTTTTTTTGGTCAGCGCCTGGTACCATCACAGAAAAAACTGGGGTTTCCATTAGAACCCATTTTTGGTTCCAAAGGAGCCGCAACAAAAATGAACCCCAATTGCTGAAAAGGAACCCAAAACGATAAATGAGCTCTAAAGATACCTCAGTTGGGCTTCCAAAGGATCCCAATTGTAATTGATCCTATTTCTAAAGAACCTATTTTTCACTTTGTCCACTTCGACATTTTGTATAATTAATAACACAATTTTTGCCTTAAAGCACACATGTAAACGAACTCTAATGGACATAACTTAATGAGGATGATGGATGTATAAAATATTTCCGCAATTAAAATAGATGTAATGACTTGATAAATATCATTTGCAGGTTATGTATCAAACCTGTAAAACATAAAGGCTTATTCATATGCAAGAAACTTTTCGCACGAGCAATCTCATTGGATGCTGATCGCGCGCTTATTTAAAATGATAAAATATGCAAATAAATCTTTTACAATATAATTATTATAACATTATTATAATTATTGTTGAATAATTAAAAAGTTCAAAAAAAGATTTCCAATTCTTTAGAATTGATATTTGTGAAGAAAAATCTTCCTTCTTTTAAATAAGTGGTTGGTTTGTGAATGCGCCTTCATGTTCTTTTCAAGTGCGTTCTAAACGAACCCTTTTGGGTCTCTACGGGTATCTATTGGAGCTCAAGTTCGAAAGGATACCAACTTTTATTTGAGTCGCAACATTAGTGAACCCCCAGTTTTTTCTGTGATCAGTTGTATTTCTTACAAAACACTTATTACTTTTACAGAAATTACAGTTAATTAATTGCTCTCACATTTCGGCACGATTTAGGCTCCAATGACCACGGTTTAAACTTTTTTTTAAGTAACACAAAAATACAAATTCAGTTTTAATGCCCATAACTAATTTTGTCAGCAGTTCTGTCGTCCTATAGCCCACAATTTTCAACCGATTTTTCTAAAATATTTAGTATAAATTTAATAGGTCAAGCTCCAGGAGCGCTTTTCAGGAAACTTTGATCCATGCATTATTTCAAAAGATCCAGTTGTTCATTTAGGAAAATATGCACTACAAATGAAGTACGAACTACTCATTGCAGTCGCGCATGGTTTAGTTTAGGCCAAAGAAATATTTTTTTGAATCCGTGAGATATTTTTTTGCTTCAAATATTCAAGAATTTTATGTGGGCAAGTAGCTTTTTGAGCCTATCAAATCTTTGCTTGACTTTAAAATATATTTTCTTCCATCAATTCACATTTCCTGGGCTTAAAGAAATATGCATTCCCACTAATGACACATTCATTTGGAACAACGAGTCATTAATTTGGTTTAAAATGTATATTTTTGTCTTCAATTAATAGTTCTTTGATTCAAATAAATATATTCCTCCGACTAATAGGTCGTATTTTTTAATCAAACAATGTTAACTTAATCCTATTAACATGTAGGTTTACGAAATCTTGGGTCTATGTTTTTGGTTAGGCTAGCGAGTACAATATTTATTATCTTTTTCATAAACATATATTATAAAAAGTTTAGGTCTATGTTTTGGTACAATATTGTACTATCTTTTTTTAGAAAAATAGAGAGGCTAAAAAATTTGGGTGTATGTTTTCAATGTAGCACCACAAATGCGGAATTATGGCATGGGGTAATTACGGACTCTCAATGAATTCTCAACAGTTCCGATTTCAAGTTAAAATTTTCGTAAGCTTCCATTTCCCATTACGTTAATGAGGTGATTACAATTTTCATCTATTGTTTTTTTATTAGTACAATTGTTGAAAATTTCAGAAAAAACCGCAACTTTCTAACATTCTTCAAAGAGAATATTATTAAAAATATTAATAACTTGATGATCGCTGGGGGATTGTATTGAGCCTCAAAAATAAATTGTGTAGAAATATTTAATGTACATTGTTGGCTTTAGGGTCAGGTGAATTAAAAACAATTAAGTTGTTTGAAACGGTTCGTCACACAATGGTGGGCCTCATCAGTGAGTTTTATTAAATCTGTGAAAAGCACGTAATGTCTTGTAGGTACGCAGTTTTACAATTGGAAGTATTATTCTTTGGTTAATATCTCAGTTGTGAAATTATATACAATCTTTAATTAAAAATTTTATTTTATTGGTATCTATTATTATATCTTGCAGTATCTTAAAAGAATTTTTTTTAACGAAGCACAATTGATTTAAAAAAAACAATTACAATGTAGTAGAAAATGTTGTTAACAAAAGTTAATTCATGAATTTTTCTGTTATCACGATATCTGCAGTGGAAGTGAAATTTTGTTCCTTTAAAAATCGCACTGTAGTAAAAATACTAAATTATAAAAAACTTCGTAGTTGAATAATTATTCAAATATTCTTTAAAAAATGTTCTTTTCGTTATCGACAAAAAGTTGATGAAAAATTATTTCACAGCAGTAAGAATACAAACTGTCAAGGAACACTGCATTTAAACCATTTTTTTCTTGATTTCTTGTACACAAATTTTCCTTTAAAAAAGTCTTATTTTTCTAAAAAAATTTTTAATTTTTGAAACTGAAATGTACTGAATTTTCACTTACCATTGAAAATTATTTCTGTGAAAGTAAAATCATTTCCAAAATCACTCTGTGGTCAAAACGAATTTAAAAAAAACATTGTAGTTGTATAATATTAATTCTGCTTTTAAATTTAAACACTGTAGCTAAAGAATTCATGAAAATAAGTAATACATTTTCCGTTATCATACGAATTATTTCTGTCAGAGTAAGAAAATTTTTTTGCCTTTCAAAATCTACTTTTAGTCGATGAGGAATTTTTTTTAAAAGAATAGTTAAATAATTATTCAACTACAAAGTTTTTTATAATATCGCATTTTTACTTCAGTGCGATTTTTAAGGGAGTGCAATGTATTCTGACCCTCCCCGGTAACCCCTTCCTTCTGAGGTCCCTATTGTTATGAAATGGATACATTTTTTCTCTGACTTTTTATACGGTGGCTACTCTCATTAAATTCCGAAATACATATTCGTAAAGGATTATTTCGCGAAATATTGATCTAATTTCATTTTTTTGTTAAGTGTAGTTCAATCACGTTACAAAACTGCACATTTTAGGCCATAATAACAACTTCCTATCATTATTTATTTCCAAGATGATATTTTTGTGGAAAACGGTCTGGAATTAGTAAAAAAATTTCATATTTCGAAATTTGGAAAATAGCGTTTCTTTCTAGGCACGTTAAGGAGCGTTGGTGAATTTTTTCAAATTTTTTAAGACGTCCAGCTCGTTTGAGGAAGCCTCGAAAGTCGAGGCTTAAAAAAGTGTCTCCAAAACCTTGTTTTTCGGCACGTTTTACATCAGCGCTATCGTAAAAAAAATTTTAGAACAATAAACATATCGTTCAAATCGGAAGACTTTAAGCTTTCACGTGTACCTGGCTAGAATTTTCTGTGATTTTTTTTAACGATTTGGGAGCTATCAAAGTGAGGGTCGCGTACTTTTGACACCGACGTTATATATGTTTTTGGCGGCGACGAGACCTTTTATAAAATAGAGAGATATCAATATCAATACAAATTATATGCATTGCATTAACATAGTTTATGAAATCAAAGTTTGCTAAGTAATTCTAAAAGATACCTGAATATTCAAATTTATTAAAATCATAAAATTACAGAAACTTTAAGTCTACATTTTTCCCCACTTTTCATACATTCTTAAAAATTTCTGTAATTTTATCAATTTATTTAAATTAAAAAATTTATATATCTTTTAGAATTACTTGGCAAACTTTGATTTCACAAACTATGTTAATTATTGTACTGATAACTTTTTACTTGGTGGAATTTTTTGCATCGTAGATGTTTTTGGTGACATAATAATATTAACAATAAACAAAATAATTTTCCGACGTTTTTAAGAATGCCAACAAATTTTGATATATTTAACGAATTCTTCAGAATGAAACAGATCGATTGATCTAGTATTAGCTACTAGCTAGAATAGCATATACACAGATGCATATGGATACTGCATATGTATACAATATATTGAAAGAAATAATTAATTTAAATAAACTTGTATTACATTAATACTTCTTCCATGATGAATCAAAGTGCACAGAATAAAACAAAAGTAAGCATTTGTTGCGGGTAATTTTAAATTGGGTAAAGTTTAATTTGTTTGCGTCGAATCAAAAGAAGATACCATAACGTTGACATGGAGGAATGGTAACCATGCCTAATGTGGTGGCGTGATGTGTTATCTAATCCTACCACGTGAATGTAATTTTCGTTGAAGGTAAAGGTTACTCTGTAATCAGGGTAAAGATTACAATTTGTTTTTCTGTGTGCTCAATAAATGAGCACTAAGTTGATGCAACGTTGCAGCTAATTAAGCATTTTGACATTCTTTTCAGAATGCACCTATTTCCATGAAGAATTCGAAAATCAAAAGTATTTGTAGAGCTGCACTTTTGACTCTTACTTAACTTCCACTATTCAAACTTCAAAAATAAAAAAACGGAGTATCTAATCAATAAAAAATGATGAATGCCCAAGGACTTCAGTATACACCTATATTGTAAAAACTGAAAAAAAAAACTCTAATTGGTCCTTTCATTTACCTTTCGTAGTCGGGATAACAAGAAGTGAAGATTCTACCCCGGTTCCATGAGTGAAGCCGTAATTAAGTAATCCAACGTGACACAATTTACGTATATCGTATATGCAGCAACAAGTAATCGAAGGGAGCAATATTAAACACTGGGAGTGGGGGAAAGGTTGTACATATTCAGAATGCCGAATACAGATTTACACACACTGCACAAGCCGCACCGCACGGTGTAGAACGTGTAGAACGCCGCGGTCGCACCGCGTCTACCTGAGAATTTTCTCCCAGACCTATGCGATCTACTTATATTGGCGTTTATGGAAACGAAAACTCCTTCACGATAATCTTTATTCACACAACACAAGCGAAATCAGCATAAAAAATGAGCGCATTCCTCAGAAAAGCTCCACCACTTGACGCGAATCTGCGACCGCGAAACACCAACATTAAACATAACAACATTCGCCGCCAGCGACCGGCGAGTGACTGGTGCGCGCCACACGCCGGCTCGTGAACTGAACTGACCGCGAAACCGCGCTCCTTCAACCAACCTTACCTGGTACCTGCTGGATGGATCGGAACGAAACAACCTGTGGATTTGAGTGGTCACTCCAGAAGAGTACGCGCGCTTTTTAGCAGCGCACCACGAACACATCCCAAATTCTATTCAAAATGTGAACAAACATCACGTTTCTAGTACGCCGTGTATCTACAATGTTTTATTTTACACCGTAGCCACATGTACACAAATTTCGGTACGAATAGGGAGACCTGGAAAATGGACTATTTGTACCGAAAATTCGGTACAAATGTTTAATGTCTTTATTGCATTTATTCGATCATCTCAGGCACGGATACAGAGAAGTGACCTGGGGGCGGCGGCGTCGCAAAATTGGATACACATTGAGATTTATGACTAATTATAAATGGACCAATTTCTGTATATATCATTTTACACATTTAATATTATTTTATTCTTTTAGCAGTGAAATTCTGAATATAAATTTTTCAGGGTGGACTTAAAAAAAAACAGGTTTCTTGTCATTTCCCGATTACCAAACATTTTTCCAAGTCATGAAAATTAAAACTTTCAGACCTGACAAAATGCTCAATTTAAATATTGAATACTCTTCTAAATTTAAAGTATTTACAATTTAAATAAAATAGTTTTTAATTCAACAATTCAGCAAACAATTTTATCAGACTTTATTTCGAACTTGGGGTTCTTTTTTCTTCTCTCTTTTTTTTTTTTTTTTTTTTTTTTTTTTTTTTTTTTTTTTTTTTTTTATTATTATTTATTCGTAAAAATCAACGGTCAGAAGCGGACAGGGATTCACCAATCGACCCGATACAAGTTTTGTACATCGGCCCTATAAGTCGTTCTACCCAATTTTTTTGAACAAGTTCAAAAGATTTGAAAGATTTCAAGGGATTTGAAAGGATTTTGAAAGATTTCACGGGACTTAAAGGATTGCCAAGGATTTTAATTATTTTAAGGAAGGTTCAAAGTATTTAAACGTTTTAGGGAATTTTAAAAGATTTTAAAGATGTTACAGCAGTCCAAGGATTACACGAAAATTAAATAATAGATTTAATATTATTTCAAAGATTTCAAGGGCTTTTCAGAGATTATAGCATATAATTTATGGGATTGCAGAACATTTCCTGAACTTTATAAGTATTTTGAAATATTTTATAGGATTTAAAAGGCTTTAGGTTACTTTTAATGATTACAAAAAAATTCAGAGAATGTTAAAGATTTCAAAGGATTTTTATGGGATGATTTGAAGTGATTTTTAACGCATTTTAATAGATATAAAACAATACTAAACGGTTATACATTTCGGTTAATATGCTGTTTTAAACAGTTTCCTTGACCTCGAAATATTCGAAAGGATTTCATAAGATTTATAAGATTTTAGAATATTAAAAAAGATTCCAAGGGATTTCAAAAGATTTCCATGATTTACAAATATTTTAAAGGATTTTTATGGGATTTTATAAGATTGTCCAGGGATTCGGTATTTCTGAAGGATTTTAAAGGCTCTCAACAAGGTATTCTAATAAACCCAGGATCTTCGAGGATTTCATATGATCATTAGATTTCACGTTATTTCAACGTATTTTATAATATTTTGATAGATTTCAAAGAATGTATTCACAGCAATTGAGGGGTTTCAAAGGATTTCGAAGGTTTGAAAAGATTTTCAAATATATCCAATAGATTTCGACAATTTAAAGAGATTGTAAGAAATTTAAGGATATTTGAAATAATTTAAAGTATTTCCGAAATTTCCAAGGATTTTCAAATGAGATTCAAGATTTGAAGGAATTTCCAAGGATTTTAATGATTTTAAGGAAGACAAACAAATTTAATGCGGCTTTAAAGAATTTCTTAGAATTTCGGAAGACGTGGAATGATTTTATAGAACCTATACGGTTTGAGGATATTTTAAAAGATTGCAAGGGCACAGAAAAAACAAAATTTAAAAAGCGTTTCAGGTAAAAATATCAGGGAGTTTTTTGCATGACGAGATTACCCCCAAAATTTTTATCTGAAACGCCATTCATACCTTTTGGTTTTTTCGTGGAGTTTTTAAAGAATTTTAACGGATTTAATTAGATTTCCGAGGATTTCAATTCTGACATGCTCATCAGAGAAGGTATTAGATTTGTGTAAAATTTGACCCCCCTCTCCCCACGTTTTGTCAAATGTTTATATTTTGAGACCCTCTGAACTCGAAAAACAGGTTTTTACGAATATATCTGTCTGTAGGTCTGTCTGTACGCCTGTGAGCACGGTCAATGTTGAAAGAATTGACCGATTGGATTCGCCTTTGGTACACTGTTTGATTATCGGAAACTGAAGGTCATGTTCGCTAGCCAGCTATTTTGGATAAAACTTCAAAAAGATAGAGCATTTTCAACATTTTTGAGACCATTCTTTTCAAGATTTAAAAATACTATGTACGACTATCTGTAGTACTCGGAATTTTAAACAATTTATCCTCACGACTTTTTTTGATAAAAGAAAATGATCAGAGTAATAGCATTTTTCAATTTAAAAAAAAAAAACGAAAATGGAAATTTTAAGCCAAATAACGCACGATATGAAAAAAGTCTAAAAAAGAAAAACGTTGCTTTTTGAAATCCCTACAATATCATCATAATAACTTTTCGAATTTTCTTGAAAAATCGAAAATTCAAATTTTGATCGCATAAAAAATAATGAAAAATCAAACATTTCAATTTGAGGTCAAACTATGCAAGACGCGAAAAAAGATGACAATACAAAAATTATGCGCCCAAGAAAGACCTTAAAAGTTGTTATTTATCACTTTTTGGTGGGACGCGTAGTTTTTGTTTTAATCGTAAACAGTAACATTAAAAATGAAAAAAAAAATTGTGAAAAAAGGACACCAGGTTCGAAAAAAAATTAATAGACAAAAGTTGTTCACCCAAAAAAGAGATAATAATTTTTTTTATTAATCACTTATGATAGGACGCGTTACTTTTCTTTTATTCATAAAAAACACAATTAAAAATAAAAAGCACAATTTTTTGGACAAACGACACAACAAGCTACGAAAAAAGATGAATTGACAAAAATTTTGCGCCCAAAGAAGATCTGCAAATTTTCTATTAATTATTTTTGGGTAGGATACATATTTTTTGTTCAAATCGTAAAAAATAAGATTGAAAATAAACCAATTAAATTTTTTAGATAAACGACACAAGATGCAATGAAGTGTTAATTAACAGGTTCTTTTTTTATAGGATGCGCACTTTTTAAATTATAAAAACAAGACAATAAAAAAACATTTGTTTAAATATCAATGAATATTATGAATTGTAGTAATATAAATTTCTTTAAATTCTACATTTTTTTAGGGTAGCTGAGAATAAAAATTAATACAAAATAAAGCACAAATATTAAAGTAATCATGAAAACAAAAATTTGTACTTCATTTTGCAATATCTGAATAAGCAGTCCCAGACCGAGGTACAGAAATAAATATACACTGAGAAAAAACGATTATACGAACTGGTTAATAGAATTGAAGAATAATACACCGTATAGAAAAATATATTAGCGCGTATAATCTACAATATTTTTCTAATATATGAAGATGTTACCAAATATAATCTCTAGATGTTAAATTATTATAATCTTCAGGCATTAAATTGTAACATCTCAGATTTTAAAATATCCAGGTGTCTTTGTAGTCTCAGATGGTACGTCGCATCGTGGTGCTTGTCATATGCATCCGTTTGCATTGAAACAAGTGATAATTAAGTTATAAAATGATTATTAGTGCGAAATCACACGTGATTTAGATTTAGAAAATGGGTAAGTTTATATTTACTTTCATCACAAATCATTGCCACTTGTACGAGTACCGAAACTTAGCCTCCTTTCTTTCGTTTTTGTAGTCTTATGATAGTCACTTTCCTGCTTACTGTGTGTTTAAAAAATTGAAATTTGTTTCCAGTTCTACTTCCGAGCTCGTCTATCAACATTTTGTATAGGTTTATAAATACGTTTGCTAAAATTATTATATATATTTGAGGTTATCTAATTGAACCAGGATTCTAATATGGATATTAGATTTTAAAATCTTGAATTATAGATTTTATCATCTCAGATTATAAAGTTTTATAATCCAAGATATCATCCTGTCATATCTACTTCCTAATATCTATAGATTGTAGTCCTAATAATCTGGATCGCTGTCCCGTAGTTAATAGTCCAAGATTATATCCGGTAACATATTTTTTGTTACCGGGTATAATCCATTTTTTTCACTGTACATTTTATATAATAGTGTCGAACTCAGTGTAAGAAAGTTCGCAATGTGGACTAAATCGAGTGCGAAATACGAGCTGCGTGATGAGAATGTGTTCGTTAAAGCCGAAGGAGCTTTAAAAAAAGACAATTCACAATCACCAAATGATAGTTGTCGGGGTGACGGACAACTGTGCACGCAGCAACTGTGCAGGAGCCCATCTGTGCACGTCGGTGTTCACTGGTACAACTGTGCACGTTGTTGGCCACAAGGCCAACTGTACACCAGGACATCTGTGCACGTCTCAAATTTGGCGTGCACAGATGGGACACTCCCATCTGTGCACGTCGAAATGTCGACGTGCACAGATGGTACCCTAGCAACGGTTAACATGCACAGATGGAAGACTCACAACTGAAGAGTCGGGGAACAAAAGGGCCTATCCCACAAATTTTAAGAAATTGACTTTTACACATTTTTGGACTGCTCAACCAAACGCCGTTTCCAGGGTGTAAACTAAAAAAATTATAAATTTTTCTTTCATTTTTCAAAAATTCATCAAAGTCAGTCAAGGTAGAGTCAATTTAGAGAAACGGGGTTAGGCCCTTTTGTTCCCCGACCCTTCAACTTTGCACGTCGAAATTTAGACGTGCACAGATGGTACCCTAGCAACAGTTTACGTGCACAGATAGGAGACTCTCAACTGTGCACGTGCACAGATGGTACACTCCAAACTGTGCACGTCTCAACTTGCGAGGGGAACAACTGTGCACGTCGAGGGCCGGTGGTACAACTGTACACGCTGTGGGCCACTGGCACAAATGTGCACGTGCACGGATGGGATAATCCTAACTGTGCACGTCCACAGATGGGAGACTCCCAACTGAGCACGTCTAAATTTAGACGTGCACAGATTGTACCCTAGCAACAGTTCACGTGCGCAGATGGGAGACTCCCAACTGTGCACGTCTCGATTGATACTATCATTTTTCGCATAAAATATGTGCACCATCTGGGTATGTGGACTTTTAAATAAAGAGTCTAATTCTATTAACTGATACGCGCCGAGTTCGGAGTCTCCCATATGTGTACGTAGACTTGTAAGTTGAGCATCTTATCTTATTAATTGAAATGTACACAGGTTCGAGGGTACCATCTGTACACGTGGACTTGTAAGTTTAAAATCTGATCGTATTAATTGAGACGTGCACAGCTGGAGAGTACCATCTGTACACGTGGAATTAAAAGTTGAAAATCTGATCGCATTAATCAAAACGCGCACAGTTAGGAAGGTACCATATGTGCACATAGAAATTTGAATGAAAAGTCGGATACAATCAACTGATATGCGCACAGCTGTGAGTCTCCTATATGTGCACGCGGACTTGTAAGTTAAGCATGTTATCTTATTAATGGAGACGTGCACAGTTAGGAGGGTGCACAGTTGAGGCGTGCACAGTTGGGAGTCTCCCATCTTTGCACGTTTACGGTTGGGAGTCTCCCATAGGTGCACGTTGACCTCTGAGTGAAAAAATGATCGTATTAATTATACGTGCACAGTTGGGAGTATCCCATCTGTGCACGTAGTAAAAGTGTTTTGACAACCTAATCGTATCAATTGAGACGTGCACAGTTAGGAGTCTCCCATATGTGCACGTGAACTGTTGCTATGGTACCATCTGTGTACGTGCACAGTTGTGCCAGTGATCAACAACGTGCACAGCTGTATCACCGGCCTTCGACGTGCACAGTTGGGCAAGTGTACAGTTGCTCCGTGCACAGTTGTACCCCTCGCAAATGTCGACGTGCACAGATGAGAGTATCCCATTTGCGCATGTGGACTTGTAACTTTAAAATCTGATCGTATTATTTGAGACGTGCACTGTTGGGACACTCCCAACTGTGCACGTTAAAATGTCGACGTGCATAGATGGTACCCTAGCAACGGTTAACGTGCACAGATGAGAGACTCCCAATTGTGCATGTCAAAATTTACATGTGCACAGATGGTACCCTTGCAACAGTTCACGTGTACATATGGGAGACTCCCAACTGTGCACGTCCAAATATAGACGTGCACAGATGGCCAATGTACAGTTGTGCCTGTGGCCACCGACGTGCACAGATGGGCTCGTGCACGGTTG
Organism: Andricus coriarius; assembly: GCA_932066315.1. Taxonomy (NCBI): domain Eukaryota; kingdom Metazoa; phylum Arthropoda; class Insecta; order Hymenoptera; family Cynipidae; genus Andricus; species Andricus coriarius. Next base: position 13,959 of record CAKNWT010260897.1, read on the forward strand.
CTCCGTGTACAGTTGTACCATTCCCCAGTTGTCGATACCTTTGACCTTTAATTTTAAAAGTACTATGCACAAATGTGGAGGAAATACACAGACCGAGTGCGCAGCGCGAGATAAATAGATTATCAATCGCGAAGCGTGAGATCCAACAAACGCGTACCCTAGGCGTGCTCAAACTTGCTAGCTGTGCACGCACAGCGGGCAGATTTTTAAAGGGATTTATAAGCTCTTAAGGTTTTTAAAATAAATTTTCCAGGATTCCAGGAAATATCATCAGCTTTCGTGGAATTTCACAGGGGTTTGGAGGGATTTTATTGGATTTCAACAGATTGTAAAGATTTGAAGTGCTTTTATAATTTTTGCAAAGGGCATCAAAAGGAATGTTATAAGATTTAGGAAATTTTTATAGAAATTCCAAGATTTAAAGGATTTAAAATTTTTTTTTAAATTCTAAGGTTTACATTTTTTAAACTGATATTAAAAGAGTCATAAATCGTTAAAGATGATAGTATCCACACAAAACCTAAAAAATTTTTGTTTTGCCATAGTGAATTTTAAACATTGGAAACCCTCAAAACTGATTAAGTTCTAATTTAATGCCAGAAAGAATGTAATCCGCTTAAGAAAAGAATTAAGAACTGTACATTCAGGCACGGATCCAGAGAAGGGCTGTGTGTGTGTGTTTGGGGGGGGGGGGGAGGCATCCAATAATTCCGCTTCCCCATCCACTCTCAAGGGGGAGGTTAATAATAATTATACAGTTATTTCTTCAATTTGAATTTTTATTAGAAATTATATAAACATATTAACCATGAATTTTATAAGCATAATTAAAAAATGTTTAAATAGGAACCATGTTTTTATATTCACAAGCTGCGTCTTGTATGCCATGGTATAATCATTAGCCAACAAGTATAAAATATTCATAAAATTTTCGAAGTCAAGCGTAAACTATAAAAGGATTGTTTGTAAACAGCAAAATTTAGGTGGAGGCAGATTTGTTCTTGTTCTTAAAAAACTATTTGACTGAAGTAATCGTTTAAGGAATCAAAATTTGTCTTGATTATAAATGCACTCTATTATTTTTAATACCTTTTAATTGAAATATGAATAAATAAATTTATAAATTTTGAACATTATATCATTTTACGCAATTTTAAGTTAGAAACATTAAAACTAGGAAGATTTCAATTTTTTTAAATTGAACACTTTTTAAATTAGAAGTTAAATTATTTTAATTTTAAGTCATTGTCCCGTGTGGAAAAATGTTCTGGCGCTGGCCTGGCTCAGACGAGACCGTCTGATTTCCAGTCTTGACGTTGGCCAGACGGTCTGGCCTGGGCCTGGCCAAAAGTGTAAGGTTTGTTCTGATTAGCCCCAGGCCAGACCGTCAGGGCAGCCGCTAGGTATCGGCCGGTCAGCCGCTAGTTATAAGCTGGTCAGCCGATAGTTATGGGATTAGAAGAAAAATCTTGTTTTGATAGTGTGAATTTCTTATTTTCTATCATTTTAAACACCCTGTAATTTTTTTGAAATATTTCAACAGAAAATTTGCTGATCGAACTTGAGATTTTTTTGTTCTTGGCTCGCTGATCAGCGCCATGTCTGGACCTGGCTTGACCTCCCAGACCAAACTTACAATTGTGGATCTTGGCTAGCTGATCAGCGCCAAACCTGAACCAGACCAGACTGCCAAGGTGATAAGAAAAAAAGTGTTGTTTTGATAGTGTGCATTTTTTATTTTCTATCATTTTAAATACCCTGTAACTTTATGAAATATGTCAAAAAAATTGACTAATCGTACTTGAAATTTTTTTTCTTGGTTCGCAGACCAGCGTCAGTCCTGGGACAGGCCAGGCCTTCCAGACTGGACAGTCTAGATTAATCCAGACTTGGGCCAGACCTGTAACCAGACTGCCAGGACAATTTTCCACACGCGGTTCAAACTTTAAGTTTACCTCTCTGAAATGTACGCGATTCAAGGCTTTCTGTTTCAAACAATTCAGTTTTAAATTTCTTAGTTTTAAATATTTAAATTATAATTGTTCATTTTAAATTAACAGTCAAACATTTCTGACTTTTCAAAAATTGTTCTTTTTCTTAGTTAAAAATGTTCAAATTGAATTCGTTAAAAATGGTATATTTTTAGACTGAAACAACAGATAATTTATCAAGTTTTCATCGGAACTTTACGTTTGATTAACTTTTGAGTTGAAAAATTTCAACTTTGTACAGTTGATCAACTTAAAACGTTTTTTGTGAAAAAATTTTCGTTTCAAAAGCTATTAATCTTGTATTGTGTAAGTCTTAAAAACTACTTTTTAACATTCTTTTAATTGAAGATATACCCTTAAAAATGGACATGTAAAATGGAATGGTTTTATAGTTGAAAAAGTTAACAAGTCAACTTAGCATTTTAAAAAAAGTTGAAATTAAACTTATTTTAAATTGCATTATATATCTTGTGATATAAATTTGTGATATTTCAAGTAATTGGATGGATTTTTCTCCTGAAAACTTGTAAAATTCCAGATCAAAAAATAAATTCCCGATCATCTCCCGGTTTCCCGGTCCAGCGGCAATCCTGAATTATGATATTTCAGAATATAATTATGCTTCTCGAATGATAATACGTATTTCGTGATTGGTAGCTTAACAATTTTTCTTCAAAGAAAAAATAAAAATAAAATATAGCATGAGGGCCGCACTCTCGGCGCATTCGGAGCGAGCAAGTGTTGTGTTCGATTCAAGTGAAGGTCATTTAGGACCAGAACCAAAACCGCACTTGAATGGAATTTCCAGTGTACACTGGAACTTGGATTGAAGCAGGCAGGATTTACGCCGTTCCGAGAATCGCTGCCGCAGCGGTTTCAGGCTGAGTGCGGAGCCCCTCGGGGTCAAGAGGGATTTGTTCAACCGTGCGTAATCACCAGCAGCGTAGGGAGAAAGGTGCAGTGTGCGGGTACTCACGTGCTTACATTGCGTAATATTAGGAAATGGTTCACATAACACTGAATGCTTACGTGAGGACGGTCTAGATTGAGTGTCAACGCCAAGGAAAGCAATGCCCGAAACCGTTCTTCATTCCAAGTTCAAATGATATTCAAACGGATTGAATAGATTTTAGTATTGAAAAATCTGCCCGCAGCGCTGGCACATTCTTATCGCGCGCCAGGCGCTAGTTTCATTCTTATCATGTATCTCGTGCTAAATTTATATTATTACAATTAATAATATGGATTGATATTGAACCACGTATATTTATTGTCTGGTTTTTATAATAAATAAAAGTGCGTATTCTATTTAAAAAAAAAAACAATTTTGATATTAAACATTTTACTGCAACTTGTGGTTCTAAGAAAATTTGTAGATATAATTTACGCGAAACATTTTGTTAAATAAAATGTTATTGTAGCTTGTGTCGTTTTTCCAAAAACTTATTTTTTAAATGTATTTTTGTAAAAGAAAGTTTATAATAAATTTGTAGACATTTTTTGATGAATTAACTTTAGTCTTTTCATTTTTTTCGCAAATTGTGTCGTTTGTCCAAAAAATTTTATTTGTTATTCTTAATTTTATTTCTTACGAATTAAGCAAAAACTACACGTCCTATAAAAAATGACTCATGATCAATTTGTAGATATATTTTGGCTGATCAACTTTTGTCTTCACATTTTTTTTTCGTAGCTTGTGTCGTTTGCCCAACAATTAAATTGTTGTTTACTTTTTATCTACGATTAAAACAAAAAGTACGCATTTAATCAAAGAATGATCGATGACAAATTTTTATATGTTTCTTGGGTAAATCACTTTTGTTTATTAACTTGTTTCGTACCTTGTGTTGTGTTTCCAAAAAATTGTATTTTTAATGTTATTTTTTACGATTAAACCAAAAACCACGCCTCCTATATAAAATCATTAATGACAAATTTGTAGCTCTTTTTTGGGTGAACAACTTTTGTCTAATAATTTTTTCCGTAGCTTGTGTCGTTTGTCCAAAAATTTAATTTCTTTATTTTTAATATTGTCTTTTACGAATAAAACAAGAAATAAGCGTCTTATCAAAAATTCATTCGTAACAAATTTTTAGATCTCTTTTAGATGCACAATTTTTCTGTGTTCATATTTTTTCGTATCTTGCATAGTTTGACCGAAAAATGGATTTTTTGTTATTTTATTATTCATTTTTGATGCTTAAAACCAGAACCGTTTGTCAAAAAACTCTGGTAAACGAACTCGATCTTTCCTTTTTTGCCCCTAAAACTATGTGCCAAAGCACAATCCAATCCGACTAGTCCTTAAAAAGTAATCGGGTATACAGACGACGACAACGACGACGACAGACAGACACCATCGTTAAACCGGTTCTTTCGGATTGAGGGGGTCTCGAAACGTGGAGATTTAAAGAAATCTGCGATAGTCATTTTTCATATAAAACTAATACCTTCTCATTATGATGAGAATGTAAGACTGAAATTTTTGTACAAAAAAATATTCACTGTGATTTTCACGGTCAAAATTGAAGAATTTTAAATATCTTGAACTTTCAAAGTTTAATTATGCTAAAAATGTAAAAAAATAAATGACTGATAACACAGCTACACAAAAAAAAGTGGTCTGTCCGGAAGACAAGACCCCCCTACCCTTATGTTTTCGGGGTCGCTGAATCCGAATCCGGGATCAGCGTAACGAAGTTGGCTATTTTTTTAAGGTCATTTCAAAGTCAAATGTCGACAGGGACGTGTGAGTGGGTTGAACCATAGTTCCTATATGTTTTTGGGATCGCTGAATCTGAATCCGGAGTCAGTTTAACCCCATCATGTTAGCTTCAAGGTCAATCCAAGGTCGAATGGTGATAGCGACGTGTGATTGGGTGGAACCATCATTCCTATATGTTTTGGAGATCGCTGAATCTGAATCTGGGGTCAGTTTAACTCCATCATGTCAGGTTAAAGGTCATTCCAAGGTCGAATCGTGACACACGTGTGATTGGGTTGAAACATAGTTCCTATATGTTTTTGGGATCGCTAAATCCGAATCCGAGGTCAGTTTAACTCCATCATGTTTGCTTCAAGGTCATTCCAAGGTCGAATGGTGATAGAGACGTAGCAGTGGGTTCATAAATCGATCCAATACGTTTTTAGGTCGCGGAATCCGAATCCTGGGTCAGTATAGCTCT
>CAKNWT010260922.1:0-12394 GCA_932066315.1 Andricus coriarius
TCCCAGACGGAGCAATGGAAAAAGTTTTTTACGGGAAGGATAGGTGGTGGGGGATATCGGTAACCAAATGCTAAACAGTTGCCTCGGAGCATTTGCGGAGTAAGTATAGCGCGAGAACTAAACCTTTTTTGTAGGCTTCCGTCACGCTCTCAAAGTTCCATAAGTAGTAGGACTGACTTTCTATAGCCCAGACCGAGTAATTGAGGAATTGACGGGTAAGATAGGTGATGATTGATGTCAGAAACCTAATGCATGCTCGAGCATTCGCCTCCGAGAATTTGCGGAGTAAATATCGCGCGAGAAGTGAACCTTTTTGTAGGATTTCTATAGCCCAGACGGAGCAATTGAGGAATCGACGGGTGGGATAGGTGGTCGGGGATGTGAGGAAGCAAATGCATGGCTGAACATTCGCCTCCGAATATTTGCGGAGTAAATATCGCGCGAGAAGTGAATCTGTTTGTAGACTTTCTATAGCCCAGGCGGAGCAATTGAGGAATTTACGGGCAGGATAGGTGGTGGGGAATGTCAGGAACCAAATGCATGCTCGAACATTCGCCTCCGAGAATTTGCGGAGTAAATATCGCGCAAGAAGTGAACCTTTTTGTAGGCTTCCATCAGGCTCTCAAAATGGACGGCAAGCTCGAGCTGCGCTGCGCGGTGAATTTTTGTATTAAGCTTGAAAAATTTGCAGCCCAGACTTTCACCATGATTAAGCAGGCGTACGAAGAGAATGCAATAAGCAGATCAGCTGTTTTAGATTGTCGCTGCAAGAACGTGTGGTCCATTTTAAAAGCGCGACGGAAGCCTACAAAAAGGGTTTACTTCTTGCGCTATATTTACTCCGCAAATGTTCGGAATCTTTCTCGTAAAAAACTCCCTCAATTGCTCCGTCTGGGCTATAGAAAATCAGGCCTACTACTTATGGAACAGACCATGTATTTGATAATTCACCTTTATCTTTTACATTCCAAAAATGTTTGGTATATACATTTTTTTCAATTTTTTAAAAACCTGATTATTTAGCCAAATTTAATTTGACATAAACATCATCACTAGTCGATATAACCAGGAAGGTGTAATTAATCCATTCAAAGCTTTGAAACTGAAGAGTTTTGTTCACTCGTCATCGATGAAGCTACTTCTGAATTTTCCCTTCGAGTAAAATTTTCTATATCAAACTTTCAAAGACTTTTCTCTACTTCACTATTTCTCGTTTTTTCTCTGAAATGCTTTGTTCTCTTTCTGAATTATTTCCTTTTGTAGTTTGCTTTATTTGCATTTCTTTCCCTTTGGATGTTTCCGACTTTTCGAAACAGTTTTTAATTTTCCAATGCAATTTTCAGGAAAGAGACGAAATATCTATTGAAGGCGTTGGTAAAGCACTCAATCTACTCAGGAGTAATTTTCTTTATTTCGAATTTTGTTAATGAAGCTCCATCGGAGATTTTCGAGCGAGATAATTGCTCTCGGTTCGGAAAGGCTTTAAGCCCTAATTTAATTATGATGCAAAGTGTTCCGGTTTGGGGAGCAAAATTGATGCTGAAAATAAAATTAATAATATAAAATATTATTCTCTTAGATTACAGAAAGTTCTATTAACAAATGCTTAATAATTATGAAATAAATGAAGCAATTATTAATTATTTCACTATAAATTGCAAAATATTTTTATTACAAACAGGCGATTTAATATCTACATGGAATTTTTGTATTTACAGTATCTATTATCTAAAATAATAAGTTCGTTAGCCAGCTGTTTCGGATGAAAATTAAAAAAAATAGTGCGTTTACAAAAATTTGAGACCATTGTTGAACAAAATTTGAAAATTCAATGTACGTCCATTTATAGTACCTAGAAATTTGAAAAATTTATACACACGACCTTTTTTGATAAAAAGAAAATTATCACAGTTATAGCGTTTTCAAAATAAAAATAAAATAATTTAATGCCAAACAACGCACGACGTGAAAAAAGTCAAGAGAAGAAAAACGTTGCTTTTTGAAAGCCCCACAAGATTATTATATCTTTTAGAATTTTCTTGAAAAATAAAAAATTTACATTTTGATCGCACAAAAAATAATGAAAAATAAAAATTTTCATTTTGCGGTCAAACTGTGCAAGATGCGAAAAACGATGGAAAAATCAAAATTGTGCACCCTAAAAAGATCTACAAATCTGTTATTAATTACTTTTCGATAGGACACGCAGTTTTTGTTTTATTCATAAAAAACAACATTGAAAATAAGTAAAATAAATATTTGATTTTTGGTATGAAACACAAACAAAAATAAAATTGTGCAAAAATTGTTAATTTAATGACCTACCGATAATTTGAAAAATTTAATGATTTTTTACATTAAAAATACCAATCTTCGAAGACAAGAAAACTAGTATATCATAACAGAAACTACTTTCAAATTGTAAATCTTCTTTGAAATTTAATGATTTTTGCTTATAATAACCGATTTTCGGCCAAAAAATGTTCAAATAACCTTAAATGGTTGAGAAATTGTAAATCGTTTTTAAAAAGTTGTGTATCTTCTTTAAAATACTTTTTTTTTGAATTGTGAATACGAAATTCCGACTGAAAATACTTACTACCTAACTGTTCAAAAATTCCTAGTATTGTACAAATTATAATGATTTTTTATTTAAAATACAAATTTTCAATGTAAGACGCTAACATAGCTTAAAATTGTTAAAAAATTATGAAATTTTAAAATACAATGACTTATGTTCAAATAAATGATAAATGGTAAAGAAAACGCTAACAAATCTGAAAAAAGTAAATTAATGACTAATGTTTAATCATTGTGAACTCACCATTTTTATTACAAATTACTATTTTCATGTGAAATGCTAACATAACCTAAAATTGTTGGAAATTGAAAATTTTACAAATCTTAAGCCTTTTTCGAAGCTTTATGATTTTATATTAAAATTATTTTAAAAAAAAACGAAATTCCAGTGAAAAGCACTAACATAAAAAACTTATAATATTTTTAATAATTTATTAAATACTTTAAAAGTTTTAATTTCACCGCCCAAGGTTATTTAAAAAGCATACATTTTTCTTAATTCGTAAAAGATTTTTTATGATTTTTCTTATTAAAAGCGATTATTTCTAGATTCAAATTTAAAATTTTCAAATGGCAGATTAAAAAAAAAATTTAATGAAATGTCCAGCTGGTTTCCAAACAAACAATTTTCAACTAAAATCAAAAAAATTTTACCAGAAAAGTTAATTTTTGACAAAATAGTTCAATTTTCAAATAAAATATGTAAATTTTCACCTGAAAATGGAATAGTTGAACTTTCAGCGAAATAAAAAAAAAGTTTCCAACCAAAACAGGCGAATTTTTAACAAAAAAGTTAAGTTTCCAACAACAAAAAAATTAGTTTTTAACAAAATTGTTGAATTTCCTACAAGATGGATTAATTTTTTACCTAACAGTTGAATTTTAAGCCAAGAATATGAATTTTTAGCGAAGAAGGTTAATTTTCTACTGAACCAGTTAAATTTTTAATAAAATACATGAATTTTCAACTAAAGAATATAAACATTGGACGAAAAATTCAATATTTAAATTTTCAGTAAAGAAGATTAATTCTAAAAAAAAAAACAATTTTCAATTGAATAGTTGAAAATTATTCAGATTACGTCGTAAATGTTAATTACTCCGAATTTCCGGTATTACTCTGGATTATAATTAAATTGCTTGCATTACTTAAATTATTCCGAATAGATTACTCTTGACTACTCCGGATTACAAGTGGATTACTCCATCTTAGAACTGTATAACTCAAAATTACATCGCATTACATGTGTATGACGGCGGATAACATATACTCTTGGATTACTCCGGAATACTGGGATTACTCCAAATTGCTTTAATTATTGCAAAAAATATAATTTAATGTATAAATAAATACGTATAAGTGGATTTTGCCAGATTACTTAGAATAACTCGGACTACAAGTTAATTACTTGAATTACCTGAATTACCTCGAATTATCTGGATTACAAGTGTATTACGCTGGATTACATGTAGATTACTTTTGATTACAAGTATAATACTCTGGATTACTTTTTTTCATAACTGGATTACTCCATATTACTCAAAAATACAAAATGATTACGCGGATTACAATTTGATTATTGTAGAATACTGGGATTACTCCGATTACTTCAATTAATGCGGCAATTTCTGGGAATACGCAGATTCATTCGGATTACAAGTTCATTACTTGTATTACCTCAATGGCTCTGAGTTACCTAGAGTCCAAGTGGATTACGCTCGATTATATGTGGATTAATCTATATTACTAGTAGATTACGCTGAATTACTCCAGATTATAAGTGTATTACTCCGAATTACTTCGGATCACAAGTGAATTAGCACTGATTACAACTGGATTACTCCGTTTTACTGGGATTATTTTAAAGTACATTAATTACTCCGGATTACAAGCGTATTTCGGCGGATTATTCGGATCACAAGTTAATTACTTGCATTACCTAAATTAATTCGAGTTACCTAGAGTACAAGAGGATTACCCTGATTAAATGCGCATTGCTCTAAATTTCAAGTAGATTACCCTGGATTAGTCTAGTTTACAAGTGGATTACGCCGTATTAGAACTGGATTTCTCTAGATTACTGCGGATTACAAGTGGATAATGGCGGATTATAACTGTATTACCCCGAAATACTGGGATTACTCTGAAGTATTGGGATTACTCCGGAATACTTTGATTACTCCGAACTACTTGAATTACGCCAGATTACAAGTGGATTTCGCCGAAATACTCTGGATTACTAAGATTACACAGAATTACCAGTACGGATAAACTCGCGGTCCAGCGGATTACCAAAGTTGCTTCCCCTTTGGATCTTTATTATTTCAGCTGCTAGTCACAAGGTTTTACGTTCCAGAGCGTAGAATATTGTTGGAAAATTTTTAATAAATTGTAGGCAGAGATAGGAATAATGGTGGCCTATAATAATCGATTTGAGGTTTCATTACTGGAAGTAAATTTGAGGAACAAAATTAAACGGAGACCATACCGCATAAGCCGTAAGTGTCGCAGGCTTCTGCTACTGTAACTACGCACCCTCTATTATCCAGAATCCTCTACACTGCATGAGGTCTCCGGTAATTTGATTTCGCACTGCATGGCCCAGTGGGATCACAATTATAAACGTACGCAGCCTACCTCTATTGACTAAATTCGCTCCTCCAGTTACTTTCGATCACTGTTCGTGCAAAATTTCATTTCAAATTCAAAAACTCAATGATTCTTCTGCCACATTTAATCATTAATATTTTTTTATAAAAATTTAGTTAAGGCTCTACTTCAAATGAATTTTAAGTTTCCAAGTTATATTTTTTCGCCAAAAGAACTGATTGATCACTCTAAAACCGAATGAGAATCGTTTCCTCTTCAGATTAGACCTTCACGGCTGACAGCAAAAGTCCAGTCAGTCAATGACTGACTTCTGGTGAGCCCTGTATTAGGGTAAAGAAACCAAATGTTTATTCAAGTTATAATTTCGCGCCAAAAGGACTAATTGATTAATCTCTAAAAGCTACTGAGAATCGTTTGTTTCAGATTAGACTTTTATGACTGACACTGACAGACGAGTACGTCAATGACTGACTTCTGGTAAGTCTTGGATCACGGTAAAGGAAACCAATGCGGCTTAAAGTTATAACTTCTCGCCAAAAGGGCTGATTGGTCACTCTCTAAAAGTTAATGAGAATCGCTTGCTTCAGATTAGACCTACATGACTGACACTCCCAGGCAAGTAAGTCAATGACTCACATCTGTTCAGCCCTGAATTAGGGTAAAGGAAACAAATGTGGCTCCAAGTTATGATTTCTCGCCAAAAAGACTGATGGGTCATTCTCTAAAAGCTAATGAACATCGTTCATTTCTGATTAGACTTTCATGACTGACACTGTAAGATAAGTACGTCAATGACTGACTTCTGGTAAGTCTTGGATCAGGGTAAAGGAAACCAATGCGGCTTAAAGTTATAACTTCTCACCAAAAGGACTGATTGGTCACTCTCTAAAAGCTAATGAGAATCATTTGCTTCAGATTAGGCCTTTATGACTGACACGGTCAGGCAAGTAAGTCAATGACTGACGTCAGGTGTCTTGGATCAGGGTAAAGAAACCAAATGTGGATCCAAATTATATTTTCTCGCCAAAGTAACTGATTGATCACTCTAAAACCGAATGAGAATCGTTTTCTCTTCAGATTAGACCTTCACGGCTGACAGCAAAAGTCCAGTCAGTCAATGACTGACTTCTGGTGAGCCCTGTATTAGGGTAAAGAAACCAAAAATTTATCCAAGTTATAATTTCGCGCCAAACGACTAATTGATTAATCTCTTAAAGCTAATGAGAATCTTTTGTTTCAGATTAGACTTTTATGACGGACACTGTCAGACGAGTACGTCAATATTTGACTTCTGGTGAGACTTGTATCAGGGTAAAGGGACCAAATGTGAATCCAAGTTATGATTTCTCGCCAAAAAGACTAATTGAACACTCTAAAAGTTAATGAGAATCGTTTGTTTCAGATTAGGTCTTCATGACTGACACGGTCTGGCAAGTAAGTCAATGACTGACGCCAGGTGTTTTGGATCAGGGTAAAGAAACCAAACGTGGATCCAAGTTATAATCTCTCACCAAAAGGACTGATTGGTCACTCTTTAAAAGAGAATGAAAATCGTTTGTTTTAGATTAGGCCTTCATGACTGACACTTTTAGGCGAGTAAGTCAATGACTTACTTCTGCTGAGCCCTGGATTAGGGTGAAGAAAACAAATGTGGATCCAAGTTATTATTTTCCACCAAAAGGACTGATTGGTCACTCTTTAAAAGCGAATGAGAATCTTTTGTTTTAGATGAAGCCTTCATGACTGACACTGTCAGGTATGTAAGTCAGTGACTGACTTCTGAAAAGCCCTGGATTGTGACAAAGGAACTAAATTTGGATCCAAGTTATAATTTCTCGCCAAAAACACAAATTGGTCACTATCTATAAGCTAATGAGGATCGTTTCTTTTGAGTTAGGCCTTCATGACTGACAGTGTCAGGCAAGTAAGTCAATCACTGACATCTGTTGAGCCCGGGATTAGGATAAAGGAACCAAATGTGGCTCCAAGTTATAATTTCTCGCCAAAAGAACTGATTGGTCACTCTCTAAAAGATCATAAGAATTGTTTGTTTCAGATTAAACTGTCCTGACTGACATAGTCAGGCAAGTAAATCAATGACTGGCGGCAGGTGTCTTTTATCAGGGTATAGAAACCAAATGTGGATCCAAGTTATTATTTCCCACCAAAAGGACTGATTGGTCACTCTTTAAAAGCGAATGAGAATCGTTTTTTTTAGATTACGCCTTCATGACTGACACTGTCAGGCAAGTAAGTCAATGACTGACTTCTGGTGATTTCTGGATTAGAGCAAAGAAACTAAGTTTGGATGAGAGTTATAGTTTCTTGCCAAAAACACTAATTGGTCACTCTCTAAAAGCTAATGAGAATCGTTCCTTTTAGATTAGGTCTTCATGACTGACACTGTCAGGCAAGTAAGTCAATGACTGATTTCTGCTGAGCCCTGGATTAGGGTAAAGAAACCAAATGTGGATCCAAGTCAAAATTTTTCGCCAAAAGGACTGATTAGTTACTCTTTAAAAGATATAAGGATCATTTCTTTCAGATTAGGTCTAAATGACTCACAATTTCAGTCAATTCAGTCAATGGCTGACTTATGGTGAGCCCTGGATTAGGGCAAAGTTACCAAATCTAGATCGGATTTTGGAAACCATGTTTTTAAAAATACAATTATAATATACAAAAATATTCTTTTGTAGAAAATGTTACGGTGATTTTTTGTTATGCAAAATACAAATCTTCTTATTTCAAAAAACTTTTTTTCCGTTTGAGAACATTTTGCTGTCATAGTATGATTTTGATCGATTTTTTGACACAGGCCAAGGAGCAGGAGTAACATGTAACTGCTAATTTTTTATTTTAGCCAAAGTAATATTTATTATTGAATACCAAATATGATTTTTTTTTATTTTTCAAGTGTGCCACAGCGACCCTTTTTCTTTAAAATTTTCAGGAACGATAGGTTGTTACTGTTATATTTACTTCAAATCAGAAAAATGTTATTTTAATTATAATGGGTCAAAAATTGCAAGGCGAAAAAAAAATTTTTCAGTCTGCTTAAATATATATAATCTACCACTTCTGAAAATATCAATGAAAAAAAGGTAGCTTTTTTAAGAAAATTTCGTGTTTTAATTTTCCAAAAATCAAAATACCTTTGTCAATTCTTGATTCCTTCTTCGTTTTTCTCATTGGTTTTCAAAAAGTGAAACAAAGCTGACAAACTAAAACAAGCAATGTTTTAAAAAAAAAGTATAAATAAAATTTTTTTTCGAAAAAAATTACCAAATAGAAAATTGATGATAAGTAGACTATTCTAGTACCTATTATTTCAGAAAATTCCAGGAAAAAAGTGGTGATTTTGAAAAATTTGTTGAAATTTTGTTGTTGAAAAATTGGACTACCTTTTTCATTTGTTATTATTTTTGTTTAAATGTGGATTTTGAAAGAGTGCAAAAGAGTAGGTAAATGGAAACAAAAAAAACTTTTATATCTGAAAGTTTCAAAATTGCAGCTTTTTTAAATGAAATTTTCGAAAAACTCATTTTACCAATAAAATTTTGAAATATTCGTTAAAAATGTAATAATGTCGCAAAGCCAATCCTGAAAAATGTCACCCACTGGCTTGCATGATTTTAAATGGATTTGATCCATATTTACATTTTATAGTAAATATATCGTCCATGCAAAAATATTGATATTCATTTAATTTCAAAACAGAAAATATAAATCCCTGAAAACACATATCGTGAAAACGGTCTTGACAAACAAACAAATCGTTCCATATCTTCCGAAATTCTATCCTAACTTTTTTAAGCCCTCTTAAAAATTTGATTAAATCCTTTAAAATTATTCGAAAACCTAACAAATTCTTTAAAAAATGTAAATCCCTTGAGAATGTCTTCGAATCTTTTAATATGCTCTAAAATATGGCAAATCGTTTCAAATCTTTTGAAATCTTTTAAAATCCTTTGAAACTTTTTGAAGCCCTTGAAAATCCCTTGGATCTTTGAAAGATACCCTAGAATTTTTGAACACCTCTAAATTATTAGAATCTATTAAAAATTTTAGGAATCTTTTTGAAAAGCCTTAAATATTTTAAAGGAATTCAAGAAAATTCAGAAATAGGTATAACACCTGCATTCAATAATGGTTAATCAAAAGGTTAATTTATTGAAAGAAAAGTGACTAAAGCGATCTTTTTAATTTAAAAAGTGACTGAACAGCAGTGAATCCTGGATTTAGTGCCAGTTTTGGGACTGACGGTGGACCTAAATCCAGGACTCCGAACGTAAACAGTCAGGGGCGTATGAACCATTTCCGGTTTATTTTTCTGCGTGGTAAAAAATATTTAGAAAATTATGTTTCCAATACGGAGACAAGGGTAGGCTAAATATTTAACGGAAATAAGGAAGAAAGTTTGCTGTTACTCGTTAAAATAAATTTTTTTCCAGCTTACGTGCTTAGAACGTTTGCGGACCGTTGAGCATCTCGTTTAAAATCAGAGCTTTCTCTTGAATAATTGGTCTGGATACTAAATCACATCCCAAAGCACATCACTTTTTTTACTATGTAAACGCGTGTTCTTCCCGCTTCGAGTGAACTAACGCAACGTCATGACGCAGTTAGACAAGTGGGCCGTTAGGGTACAGCGCCTCATCGCAACGCCCCTGTTTTGTCACGCGGCGTCGATTTTCGGAAACACTAACTCGAGGGTCACTAAACCGAGGATTCACTGTATGTACAGCTTCTTACAGAAATTCCACTACTTTTGCCATATTTTTTTTCTTCAAAACCATGATTTTTCCTTGATTTCCAGGTTTACTCTGACCTGCAGCCTGCCTATATACTGATAAAAAAACATTTGTAGCAAATGATTGTTCTCGTTTTTCAACTACATTTTCCCCGATATTCTTCTTTTGCCCCTAGTTTATTTATTAAACAAGAATTTAAAAATCGACACGAATATATGTAAGTTTTTTTCCAGTTTCCACCTAGATTCTAAATATGGTCTCGCATACTACAAAATAACCAATATCCATGGCACGTCGGTTCGGTTAAATATTACGTTGTATTTTATCCGTGCCCTGGCATTTTTATCGGACTTTATGGTTCGCATGATAAACTCGAGATTTTTCCGATGAAGCTGCGGATTCCGTGGGTAATTCTTTTTTTCTTTACCTTCTGTGAGAAATGATGCTTGGTCAATACGAAAAATAAAGTGCACCTGAGGAATGGATAACATGATTTACTTTTGTAGAAGGAAATAAAGTATAAATTGCTTATTGAATACTCGTAACAATACGTGATTTATTTCTAGGAAGCTGCAAATTTTAAATTCTCTATGAAGGTTAGTACGTAAGAGCTAGAAAAATGGACAATCATCTAATAAAATCAATTGTGAAGGTCCAGATGTCAAGCAGATGTATTCGCTGTGTTTCAACTAATGTCAAGCAGAAGGCTTGACGTCAGCTGAACTACTGAACTCAGGATGTGGTTTTCTGCAGTTTTCCTCTCACCTGGCCAAATGTCACGGCAAATGCGAGTACTTCTAACAAAGTCGGATGCAGCTGCAGGTTATCACTGGTTGTGATTAAATTTATGCAGAGATCCTAAGCCCACCTTAGTAAAAGAACAATTTTCACAATAATAAATTATTTAAAGAATTTTTTGTGAACAGCTAATCATCAGCAGAAAGTAGCATTTTATGAATTAGATTATGCATAGGGTTTACCAGCAGTGTTATGGGGCTTAAATAAGCCAGCCTTACAAGACAATAATAATAATAATTAACTACGTTACCAATTTTGGGCTTTCTTTAACCCCCTCGTTGGCAACTTACAAGACAGGGGGAATAGGATGATTTTCAGGAAAATAGAAAAAATAATAGAGGAATGAATTTTTTCGAATAAAATAATTGTAAATACCATATTGAATTCAATGGAAAACACTTTAAATTGCTCAGATTTCCAGTAGAAACATATTGCATTTTAACGTAATATTTAAATTATTAACCAAAAAATATTTCTCCCAGAAGAAATGAATTTTCAATCCAAAGACGAATTTGTAACTAAATAATTAAACTTTCAACCAAATAATTAAATTTTCAAGACAAAAAGATCAGTTTTTTCGAAGACAGTTAAATTTTCAATAAAATTTTAATTTTCAACGAAGAAAGATGACTTTTTTACTATAAAGGATGACTTTTCTACTATAAAAGATAAATTTTAAATTCAAAAGGACAAATTTTCATTAAAATAGTAAAATTTTCGACCAAAAAAATAAATTTATGAAAATTGTTGAATATTGAACCTACGAAGATGCATTTTCGACCAAATGGTCGAAATTACAAATGAAAATTTTTTTTGAACAAAAATTCCATTTTTCAGATGAAGAATGTTCCTGTTAAAAAGTTGAATTTTTAACCCAAAAAGTTAAATTTTCAACCAAAAAGTTCATTTTCAACCAAGAAAGATGAGTTTTCTACATAGAAGATGAATTTTCCACCAAAAGACGAATTTTCAACCAGTTTCATTAAACGACAAAATGAATTTTTAATATAATAGTTGTACTCTCAACAAAATAGATGAATTTTCAATCAAAAAAGGTGAATTTTGAACCAAAAAGATGAATTTTCAACTAAAGGGATCTTTTTTGATCAACAAAGAAAAAAATTTTTTTAACCAATTGAATTCAATCAGAAACGATGAATTTTGAACCGAAAACCATAAAGATAAATTTTCAACAAAAAAGTTAATTTTTTCAACAAATAAGAATGACTTTTCTACCATATAATATAATATTTAAATACAAAAGGACGAATTTTTAACCGAATAGTTGAATTTTCCGCCAATAAAGCTTACTTCATGAAAATCTTTGAATTTTCAACCCATGTACGAAGATGCATTTTGAAAAAAATGGACAATTTAAAAAAAAAACATTAAAATTTAAAAAAAAATAAGTTTTTGAGCTGAAAAAGTGAAGTTTGGAGAAAAAAGTCGAATTTTTAACCCGAAAATTTAAATTTTCAACCAAAAAGGATCTGTTTTTACCAAATAGTTGAATAATCAACCATAAAGATGAATTTTGAACAAACAAGATTAATTTTCTGATAACAGAAAAAATGAATTTTCAAACAAATTTTTGCATTTTGTACCCAGAAAGATGAATTTCATATAAACAAAATAGTTGTATTTTCAACAC